>JAADVF010000633.1:0-17021 GCA_023334555.1 Elongisporangium undulatum | reverse complement strand
ATCAACGGCGCTTGCCCCGGTCCGCAGACTGGGCTGGCCAACGGCGCTTCGTGCGGCATCGTGCGCACGGGCGTGTACGGCTGCAAGCCCAACTAGACTCTCAATCCAGAGACTAGATTTCCCGAACTAAACATTGAATGTGAGCGCTTTTACTTTGAGAAAATCCATAGGTTGATTGCGTGTGTTGAGTCGACAGCTCAGCACAAGGCGCTTGTAAGGCTGCTCTTGCTTGAGAGTGAAGAGATGAGAGCCATTGATTCTTTGGCATCTCTGCTCTTGCTGATGGGTCTCCTATGAAGCAGCGCTTGATGCAGCTGACAGTGCTTAGTCTTCAAAGGAGACAGCGGGATCCAATCGCTCTCTACGCATATCCATCCAGTCGCGGCTGATGGGGCTGATGGATACTGGACCTACCGATTGAACCTACAGATCGATTGGGAGAGCGATATAGAGAGCCAACCGAACGGGAAGAGCCTTTCAATACTGAAGCCAAGATAATCCAGCATAATCGCCTCATCTGAGCCCCGACATGTTGGTATAGGGGGCATGGCAGATCCCACTCTGGTGCAGAAATCCATGTCAAACGATCCGTGGTGTCGATATCCGCCACTTTGGGCCGATCAACGTGAAGACTGTCAGCCATTCTCAGTTCTCCCAGCCACTGAGCACATCCCAGGACCCAAGACAATGTTCTCCCGGAACTCGGGCGGCTCCATTCGACGCATGGTGGGCGTGGCCACGACTAGCCATTTGGCCACCCGGACGCATCGTCAGCTCGCGAAGGCCTCGGGGATCTCCAAGCGGTCGCACGCCGCCAGCTACTGCCAGACGGAGACGCTGCAGCACCGCGTGATGGTGATCGTGGGCACCACGAAGGCCATCATCGAGGCCACAGCTGTGTGGTCTCAAACGCTGGTCAGCGTCATCGCCATGGCGCTGGTCTTGGCGCAAGCCGCCAGGGCCACGACCACGGCTTACGGCCAGATCCTGGCGCGTACGCAGCAGCAGAGCAGCAAGCACAGACGAACCGCAGTGGTGCAGCCACAGCAGCAGCAGATCGCGGTCTAGAGAGCCCCACTATTGATGTTATCTATCGAGAAAGCGGAACCGCTTGGGTCGAACAAGCCGATACACCGTCATCCCTCGCGAGTGTTTACGCTCGCTCCGTCATTTATGAAATTTGACATTTGTCTACTTCCTATCTAATTCCATACAATCATCAAGTCATTTGGCCCGCCTACTTCTGCAATTAGGCTACTAATTCGTCCGACGTGGCTAGTAAGCTACCATCATTCCGCGTCCGACAGGGCCGCTGATTGCTCTGGTGGGTACCATGTACCAGCCGGTGGTAAAGTACCGTAGGATTTGCCAAAGCAGCAGGAGCGCAGGAACCGCAAAGATCACAACTGAACACCGACCGCCGGACTGACGCGCGGCCGATTCACTTCCGCTCTCTCTCTCTCCACACACGCGATCCACGATGGCCATGAAGAAGGCTCCCAAGACCGCCATCGCCATGATGAACATGGGCGGCCCCTCCACGCTGCCCGAGGTGCAGTCCTTCCTCACCAACCTCTTCACGGACTCGGAGATCATCCCCATGGGCCCCGTGCAGCCGTACGTCGGCCCCTGGATCGCCAAGCGCCGCACGCCCAAGATCACGGAGCAGTACGCGGCCATCGGCGGCGGATCGCCCATCAAGAAGTGGACCAACATCCAGGGCGAGGCCATGTGCAAGCTGCTGGACGAGATGCGCCCTGAGGTGAGAAGCAGTGGTTCCGGTGGTGCCGCATTTACATTGCGGTTGGCTCATGCGTTGTCGTTGCTGACTGATTGACAGAGCGCGCCGCACAAGCATTACGTGTTCTTCCGCTACGCGAACCCGATGACGGAGGAGTCCCTCAAGCAGATGAAGGCCGACGGCGTCACGCGCGCCATCGCCTTTTCACAGGTAGGTCTCCGCTAGGTGTGACACAAGAGAAACCCGCATGGATGCTAATGGTGCATCAATACTGTAGTACCCGCAATGGTCGTGCACGACCACGGGCTCCAGCATGAACCAGTTGTGGCGCGAGCTCGATCGTCTGGACATGACGGACGACTTCCAGTGGTCCCTGATCGACAGGTAAGCCAGCCAGCTATTGGCTTATCATTGCGAGTGCCCTTTATTGACATGGTTCCGCTGCTTAGATGGAACACGCACCCTGGCTACGTGGCGGCCGTGGCAAACCGCGTGCGCATGGGGCTTGAACAGTTCGCACCGGAGGACCGCGACAAGGTCGTGATCATGTTCTCGGCCCACTCAGTGCCGATGAAGGTGGTCTACAAGGGCGATCCGTACACCAAGGAGATCGCTTCCACGGCCGAGCGCGTGATGGAGAAGCTTGGTCTGAAGAAGAACTCGCACATCCTCAGTTGGCAGTCCAAGGGTACGCACACCACTGTCTGTCTCACTGGATCTGCAGCTCTGTGTGAACTGACACACCATTGGTCTGCACAGTCGGCTATCTGCCGTGGATGGGCCCGAGCACGAGCAACGTGATCAAGAACCTCGGCGCGCAGGGCATCAAGTACGTTTGCTTGCTAGAATGATATCCAGGCCACGACTAACGCGTTTGTGGCTGTCTACTAGGCACGTGCTCACGGTGCCGATTGCGTTCACGTCCGACCACATCGAGACGCTGTTTGAGATCGACATTGAGTACGCTGAGGAGGCGCTGGAGGCCGGCATCGATCAGTTCAAGCGGTGTCCGTCGCTGAACGACGAGCCGCTGCTGTCTCAGGCCATGGCCGACATCGTCAAGGACCACCTGGACACGGGCTCGCTCCACTCGACCCAGTACCCGCTCAAGTGCCCCGAGTGCGTGAACCCCATGTGCCGCACCATCAAGAACCCCATCAAGCCCTACGAGCGCCACACGTACCCGCAGGTGTAAGTCAGGACTCAGAGAATTATCAGATGTGCACCACATCACGCCACATCACATATCCCCCCACATAAAAACGAACTTTATTCGAAAACTAAGTACGGTTATTGACGTTCGGGTGGACGATGCTGGCATCGCATGAACGGCTGCAGCAGCGGCAGGGTAAGTACGGCACGCCTCGGCACGAATACCTGCAGGCGCTGGTGGACGAGTACCAGCGCACGCCACAGCTGCTGCGCAAGGAAGAGATCGTAGCGAATCTGGGCAATTTCGCCTACGACCCGATCAATTATGCAGCCATGCACCAGCTCAAGGTCGTGGAGCTGTTTCTCGAGCTCATTGTCCAGGACGACCAATGCAACACAACCACAAGCGAGCACAAAGGTGGTGAAGCAAAGCTGCGTGATGAGCGCGAGCGAAGGGATGACAAAGTGGATTCAGCGAAGAAGGCGAGTCTGGTGGAGTTCGCGCTCGGCGGAATCAGCAATTGTATTGCAGACCCATTGCTGCAAGCCCAATTCATCGCCGCTGGAGGCGTCAGTGCTGTCTTGCCATACATATTGAGGATTAACGTCGAGCGAGAACTCTTGTCTCCGATCGACCAGCGAGCGATGAACACGTCGCTCTCGGCCCTGACAGTCTACTACTTCCTGCTGGACTCCAGCGCCTTCGCAGCAATCGCATCCGACCACGTGCTGCGCCACATGAGAGACCTTGAGGGCCACGCGCACGTGCCCATCGCCAACATCGCATCTGCCATCTCCAGTCGATACGAAGAACTCCTCAGTGAAGCCTGAGCGGAGATCGGATGGCTACAGCGGAGGGTGCGTACTTATCGTAATTGAACACTTGCGTCCTATTAAGTTCGCATTTCCATTCAACGTGTCAATCGCGAGATGGAGCAAGAGGACCTCCTGGACTCGCTCAAGCTGGGCTTGATGGGACTCAACGTTGTGCTCTTCGTCACTGTGCTGGCTGTGTACGGCATGCGCCAGCGTGGTACTGCGGTGCCACTGCCCGGAGCAGTGAAATCTGCTTCAGGTGAGACCAGTGGCGTGCGCAAGCAGGCGCTGCTGGTGACCGCGCATCCGGACGACGAGAGCATGTTCTTCCTACCGCTTCTGCACTCGCTGGGGGACCACAGCAGCCATCCTACGGAGGATTCGGAGTGGGACGTGCACTTGCTGTGTCTCTCACGCGGGAACTTTGACGGTCTCGGAGAGATCCGCGCCACGGAACTCGTCACGTGTGCCAAGTTCCTTGGGCTGGAGGAAGACCGCGTCCACGTGCTGGAAGACCCCAAGCTGCAGGATGGCATGCAGACGCAATGGGACACCAAGCACATTGCACAGATCGTGCTCGAGTTCATTGAGAAGCATCGTATCAACGCGGTACGGTCCAACATTGCAGGCAAATTGTATCACGGAATGCTTGGCGGTACTCATGCATCCATTGATCTGTAGGTGTTCACGTTTGATGACTACGGCGTCTCGGGCCATCCAAACCACATTGCCATCTACCATGGCGTGCGCACGGCCATCGAAGAGCAGCAGGCACGCTGCGCCGACAAGACGGGCGTCAAACCCGTGCGCGGCTGGGCGCTCGAGAGTACCACCATCGTGCGCAAGTACATCGGCGTTGTGGATGCGCTGGTGTCCACTTGGCTGCCGGGCTCCTCGGATCTCGCGTTTGTGTTTCTCTGCAAGCCCTGGTGGAACTATCAGGCCATGGCGCTGCATCACAGCCAGTTTGTCTGGTACCGACGGCTCTTCGTCATCTTCTCACGCTATACGTTCGTGAACACCTTCCAGCCCATTGGCCTGCCATCGCCAACGAATGAGGCGCTCAAGAAGACCCAGTAGAAGGATATAGAAAGCATCGGCGCTTACCACAACATTCCCGGAATGACATTCTGTCGTGCAATTAAACCTTGGGAGTCAGATTCAAGGTTTAATACCCTCAATCTCAATCTTCGATCAGGGATCCAAATGGCCGACTCCGAGGGCTCTCGCTTTGTGATGCCGCAGCTGACGGTGCAAGTGGAGGGCCGTGGGAACGGCCTCAAAACAGTACTCGTCAATGGCTACGATATTGGCCGCGCCCTGCACAGATCGGGTCCTGAAATTGCCAAGTTCATTGGGTACGCCGTGGCCTCTACTCCGCTCGCAGTGTGGCAGTGTATCCAAATCGTTAACGATGTGTTGGCTGCAGAATGGAACTTGGCTCCAAATCTCATTGTGATGATACCAGCGAACGACTCACAATCAATCGATCGCACCAGGTGGACGATTTGCAACGACTGCTGGTCAAGTACGTTGAGAACTTCGTGATTTGCCCATCGTGTGCACAGCTCGACACCACGTACTGCGTTGAAGAGAAAACAATCCGTCTCTCATGCGAACACTGCGGTGTCCGAGATCTTGTCGATCCGACCCACGAATTGATCCGAACTATTCGCAGTGCGCTCCTGAAGGCGGGGCCCAAGCCCATGCCTGAGCTCTCGGCCAAAGGGTACAAGTTCAACTGTGTGCATTGTCTGACCTCATGCGAACTGACCGCCGAGCAGGTGCTTTTCTACAAAAGCAAAATGTTTGTACTCCCAAAGCGCTGCAGAAAATGCATTGCCAAGCACAAGTCCAAGATCTACGGTATCCCCTAGTGGGAATTCCAATAAGAGGGCATCAGGACATTGAGCTGCCTGTCTTCAGCTCTGCATTTGATGTAGCGAACTCTACATTTCAGACTAAAATCATGGTGTAAGTTACTTGAATAGCTCTCTCTCTCTCTCTCTCTCTCTCTCTCTCTCTGGGTCAGAAGTGTTGCAACATCCAACTTTATTCCAGCAATGAATTTCGACCTCATTACACTCAGAATCCGAGTCGAATATCGACAGTGTGTTTGCGTTTTCGTCCACTTGAACCTATCGCAACAAAAGCATTAGCACTACCACCACTGAACGAGTATCGGTGCGTGTTGACTCACGCGAATCGTGCGGAGAGCCGCCATGCTTGGGGGTATTAAGAGCCACGAATGTTTCATCGTAATGCAGACTCAAGCTTGGCTTTGGGGGCGGCTGGTGACGCAATCCGCAGATCTTCTGCAAGCGATCCACATATATTTTGGCCTTTGTGCCGCAAATCAGCACCAGTGACAGCATCTCTTCTGTGATCACGGAGATCTGGCCGTGCAGGGTCGCAGCCGTGCAATACGATGTGAGCACCACATTTTCCCCAACGGCAAACACGAGCGTTCCGATATGCAGTTTGCCATCCACTACACGAACTGAAGAGAGATAATCAGTCTCTGTACTGTAGTCGCACAGCCAATCCATGCAGAGACGGACGTACCTGACGGCGGTGCTTTCTGGGGCGACTCCACCACAAACTCGATCCGATCGCTGAAATCGGAGCATTCCTTCTCCAGTTGCTTGATTATCCGCTCCGGCGATGGGATTTGATACGAGAGATGGCCCAGATTGAACGCTCTCTGTGTGAGCTGCATGGACTGTTCCAGCTGGTGCCTGAGCGTGTCCTTGGTGATTTTGTCCATTGGAGCGACTTCGCTCACGCTTACCGGCTCAACTGCGGCGGACTCAACGTGCTTGAAGCGCTCCGAGCTATTCTTGATACCACTGGGAGTAGCTAGCGGAGATGCTGTGTGCTTTGATTGCTGCTCTATTCGCTGAAGCTTTCTCTTGAGCCTCTCGATCTTGTGCTGTGCATTGGCCAGAAGCTGCTTCTTCAGCAGTTTCCGCTCGTCCTGGAAGGCGTCTTCGCACAATTGCAGCTCGAACGCCAGCAGATCATTGCCGTTCTTCATATTCAGATCCAGCCGCGTCTTGGCGACCTGCATCTCGCCCTCGCGCTCATTTGCAAACGCGCCGCACCGGGTGACAAACTCTGGCTGCGTGCCGCGCAGCAGATCCTGGTGCTGCCGCGTCTTCTGGTCGATGTTCTCCTGGTAGATCTGTCTCTCCATCTCCAGCAGCTCGCGCACATTGAATCGCGGGTCTGCTGCCTGCGCCGAGGCACTCACAGCAGCGGTCGCAGTCTTGCGACTCTTTTGCTCCATGAGCTCTTCGTTCTGTCGGCAAAACCGGCAATATGTGTTCGAACACTTAACCGACATAACCGATGAATCCATTGTGACGCGAAGGTGGACCGAGCGCCATTTGCGCGCGCCAAGAGCTACGACGACAGCAAGATGCCGCGCGAGATCATCACGCTGCAGGTGGGCCAATGCGGCAACCAGGTGGGCATGGAGTTCTGGAAGCAGCTGTGCGCCGAGCACGGCATCTCGGCCGACGGCATCGTGCACGACTACGCCACGCAGGGCCACGACCGCAAGGACGTGTTCTTCTACCAGGCCGACGACGAGCACTACATCCCGCGCGCGCTGCTCATGGATCTCGAGCCGCGCGTGATCAACTCGATCGTGAACTCCGGCTACCGGAACCTGTACAACCCGGAGAACTTCTTCGTGTCCAAGGAAGGCGGCGGTGCCGGCAATAACTGGGCCTCCGGGTACCACCAGGGCGAGCAGCACCACGACCTGCTCATGGAGATGATCGACCGTGAAGCAGATGGCTCCGACAGCCTGGAAGGGTTCGTGGTCTGCCACTCCATCGCTGGTGGTACGGGCTCCGGCATGGGCTCATACCTGCTGGAGAACCTGAACGACCACTTCCCCAAGAAGCTCATCCAGACCTACTCGGTGTTCCCGAACCAGACCGATCTGCTCAGTGATGTGGTCGTGCAGCCATACAACTCGCTGCTCACGCTCAAGCGACTCGTGCTTAATGCGGACTGCGTCGTGGTGCTGGACAACACGGCGCTGAACCGTATCGCAGTGGACCGATTGCGCATCGAGAACCCGACCGTGGCCCAGCTCAACTCGCTCGTGTCCACGGTCATGGCCGCCTCGACCACGACACTGCGGTACCCGGGCTACATGAACAACGACCTGATCGGGCTCGTGGCGTCGTTGATCCCGACGCCGCGCTGTCATTTCCTCATGACCGGGTACACGCCGCTCACGATCGACGCGCAGGTCTCGGCCGTGCGCAAGACCACGGTACTGGACGTCATGCGCCGCCTGCTGCAGCCCAAGAACATCATGGTGTCCACGTCGACCAAGAAGGGCTGCTACATCTCGATCCTAAATGTCATCCAAGGTGACGTGGATCCGACGCAGGTGCACAAATCGCTGCAGCGCATTCGCGAGCGCAAGCTGGCGCGGTTCATCCCCTGGGGCCCAGCCTCCATCCAGGTCGCGCTCTCGCGGAAATCGCCGTACGTGGAGACGGCGCACAAAGTGAATGGACTCATGCTGGCCAACCATACCAGCATCGGAAGCGTACGTGGCTGGATCCATCGATCTCTCTATGATTGATACTGATCTGTGTGTGTACTTTGCAGCTTTTCCAGCGCACGCTGGTGCAGTACGATCGTCTGCGCCAGAAGAACGCCTTCATCGACAACTACAGGAAGCAGGCCATGTTCGCCGACAGTCTTGACGAGTTCGACAACGCGCGCGAAGTCGTGCAGAACCTTGTGGACGAGTACAAGGCCAGCGAGCGAGCCGACTACGCCTCGTGGGGCCAGCAGCAGGCCACGGCAGGCGGCGACGCGCGCATGTCTTAGTGCGAGTAGTAAGTAGGTCGTTCTTGAGTGAGTGTGGTCTCCTTTTTCCAGCTGCCAAAGAGAGTTTCTCTATTTAAACTACACGCATCGCACGTCGCATTCCCATTGTCCATTACTACGTCAGGATGCGCTCGCGCTTCATGACATGCTCGGCAAACTTCACGAGGAACACGGTCTTGTCGCGTTGGCCATTGCCCACTTCAACGGTGTGCGCCGTGACCTGCGCCGCGAAGCCGCTGCTGGTCAGGATGCCACGGATGATCCCGGCGATGTAGGCCGCGCAGTCGAGCTGGCCGAGATCAGGCGGAACGGAGATGAACTTGTTGGTCAGTGGCTCGAGCTCGTGGATCATATACTCGTCGTCGTTGCCCGTACTGCGCTCCAGGGCGTCGGCGGCCTTACCGAACAGCGCCTTCCAGCAGGTCGACACCACGAACTGCAGAGACAACGCATGAGTATCTATCACAGGAGCCAACGGCTCTTCGGGAAGCTGGAGTTTATTACCTGCAGCATGTTGATCAGGCGCGTTTCGCGACGTCCGGACTTCTCTCGATGGCACAGCAGCTCCACGACACGCACACCAACACCAAAGCCCGCATCATCCAGTCTGCCCAGCATCGCGATGGCGATTAGCATGGAGATCATTGCACCGTTCAAGCTTCATGCAAAAGAGCGTTACCTGCTTTCCAGGTCTGAGATGTTCTGCACGCGGCCCTGGAAGTACTGCACCATCTCCGAGAAGAGGAACGAGAAGGCGCTCAAGCTGACCTGCGCACCCATCAGCAGCGTATCAGTCAACTCTGCTAAGCCTCAAGCCAGAGCAAAGGCCCACAGAGGGCGACACAAGCGAACCTCTCTGTTCTAATACTGACCTCGCTCTTCCCGCGGCTGAGCGGTCGATCCAGAATGTGCAGCTTGGTGGGCGTCATGCCGAAGCTCCGACGCGGCTCCATGCGGCTTCCTTCCTGGGCTTGTCACTCCCCAAACACCAAGTACCGTGCACGCTAGATCGAGCAGTGTTAAGTTCGGTTGACGCGCCGTTAAGTTCGTGGCTGCATTGATCGACGGACTGACTGGGCATAAGATGCTGCGAGGAGCTACGCGCGGAGTGTTTCTGAGCGCGCGACAGATCCGCCGCGCTGCGAATGCCAAGAGTGCTCGGCGCTCCGTGCACTCGCGCAACGTGGAGACGCTGGTGCACGAGGAGAGCATCTTCGGCAAGCAGAAGCACAGCCGCTTCGGTCGCGCCGAGATGGAAATGGTTCGCACGTTCGCATTTGGGATTGCTGGTGCTGCTGCTATGGGGACATGCTCACTGTGTGTATTGGTACAGATTCCGAAGGTGCTTACGGTCGGCACCGTGAACATGATGAACCCCAGCGTCATTGATGCGCTGAATCTGACATTAGACGCGCTCACGGCTGAGGACGACGACGGCCGATAGCAGCGTCCACGTTTGTATTAGTGCTTAGTTGTATTGACCGGGAGCCAATGACACACAACTCAATGAGATTGATAAGCACGTAGAATGCTATTTTACCTAGTAGTGTGGCCTTTGCAGCGCTCGTGATAGCAGCACAACAGCTAGCTGCACTCCTCTGGGCCCTTTTGGTCCGAGTCATGAGGCCAAGCACAAGACTTCAATGGATAAACTCAAGAGGCAACGGTTTAAATTTGAAAGTGATTCCGAACGACATGTTACTGTTATTCAGAGGAACCACAGCGTTGCTCATTTTGTTGGTCCCATGAAACCTGCAAAAAGACTACCTAGACAGCAAGAAGCACAAGGCGCTTATTCCTGCACGACGGGGAACTCGAACACAACGTCCTTGTTGGTGAGCTTCTTGTACACCGTGGCGAAGGTGTCGAGCTTGGTCTCCACGTTGACCTGGTCCTTGGGGTCCAGGTACACCTTAAGGAGCTTGGAGCCATCAAGACGAACGCGGGTGCGCTTGCCGACGATCTCCGTGGGGTACACGAGGTCCTGTATGTTCAAATAGGAGAGGCCTTATTAGCATGGGGCATGGGGTGGCTAATCCCCAGAGGCCATCATCGTACATCACAGGTTGGGCAAGCAAAAGGGCACACGTACGTCAAGGATGGCTTCCTGGACGGCGACGAGCGTGCGCGAACGGGGACGCAGGCCGTTGGCCTTGTGGGAGCGCGAGTAACCCTTGCCCAGGATGGTGCGCTGGGCGATGATCACAACGTGGCGGCCCGAGAACTTCTTCTCAAGCTCGCGCACGAGGCGGGCCTGGATCTTCTGGAACGACTTGTGCAGGCGGTACGGCACGAAGATCACGATGGCCTTGCGGCCCGAGGCGACATCGACCTGCTTGGCGGCGGTGATGTACAGGTTCTTCAGGTCGTTCTTGATCTCGGCGGCCGAGGACTCAAGGTTGGCCAGCTCCTGGGCAACCTGGAGCTCGAACTCGTCGGCGGTCTGGCCTTCCGGCTTCACAATCTTGGCGCTGGACATGGTTTCAATTCGTTTTGAGCAAAACTGAGAGTGCTTTTGGCCTACATGACGGCGGCGCCCCAGTCGCTCCCTCGCGCCCATGCTGGCCAGTCAAATTGGACTCAGATCTGAGATCGAACCCACATTTCCACCAATCACAGACCTTAAAACGCAATAAGTCCTGTGACTGGTTGGAAATAAGGTATCTATATTTATAGCCAATGAAACATCAAGGCAATCAATCCGTGACGGTGTGTCATTGCCGAGCAGCGTTGCTGCTGCTCTTGCGCTTGACAGGCGAGATGAAATGCTGCGCGGCCACAACCCAGTCGATCAGATCGCTCTGACTCGGGCACTGGAACGTGAACTTGCGCGTCGTCTCGAGCCCAAACATGCTGCCTAGAAGACCCGAAGCGGCGTTGTTCTCCGTGAGCTCAAAGCTCGGCACAGCGTTGTTGCCCAGCATCTCGAGCCGGCAGTTGGCCAGGCAGATGGACACGCAGGCGACTTCCCCGTTCTGTTCATTCACACGGATCGCGTCCAGGATCGCTTCGGTGGACTTGGTGATCGACTGGTTCACGTTGTCCTTAAGGTCGATCAGATGCATGCACTCGTCCTGCGTGATTGCACAGAGAACGTCTTTCCACGACTTGAAGAGCGAGCCACTGGCCTGGTGCTTCAGAAAGCCACAGCGCACAAGCAGCGGGCTGGAGAGTGAGGAAGGCAGCTTCCCAAACAGATTCTGGTCCTTGGTCTCGGCTGCGAGTGCAGCTGCTGTGTACTGCGAGGTGACAAATAGCGTCAGTAAGTACCTACGAACAGCACTAGACATAGCTGGTGTTGTCTTCAACGTACGCTTTTGGGTATTCTCCGCATGCTGAGCAAGAGATCGCGCTCGGGCTCAATTCGCTACAAACACAGCGCTTGCGAATGTTAGGCAAGCGTTCATGTACATAAGATCAGATCAGAGGACGCACCTGTGATCTCGCCATGGGCTCTGCCATCGCGCCAGACATTTCATCGTACATGAGCTTCTGCTTGCGTAAATACGTGTCCATGGAGGTCTGCAAGACGGATGTTCGTAGCACCTCGAGCGACTTGTACTGCTGGAAAAGGCCGGCCATGCCCTTGACGTATTCCACGCGTCGCTGCTGCAGCTTCTGCACATTGATCCCGTACGCGACTTCAGCTAACCACAGATCCTGCTTGCTCTTGTTGCTGCTTGGTGTGCTCGCATTCTTGTCGCTCTCCATCTCGCGGTACACCGCATCGTACTTGGTAAACGAATCCACGACGTTCTTTTGCGCTTCAAACAGGAGCGCGTCGCACTTGTTGCCTTCGGCCAGCATGACCGAGGTGCGCTCGTCAAAGGTCGCGATCATCTCGTCCAGCGGTCGCGCGACAACGTCACGTTTGACAACGTTCGTGAACTGCACGAGCTTTTCCGAGATCTGCTGCTGCACTTCGCCCAATGTATTCAGCGCCTTGCCCAGTGACGACGTGACGCTGAGAGCGTCATTCGATCCGGGCGAAGTCAATTGGCCTGGCCCAGTGGCAGCATTCTGGCTGGTGGATTGAGGTGCCACTGGCTGCTCGATCACCTGGCGGATCTTTCGCAAGGACTCGGCGTACGCAAGGTCCTAACGGTTGCAGCGCTGTTGAGTATCAACGCGATGATATCCTACCAACCGACCGATTGGGTCGAACGTACCGCTTGCAATCGCAAGGTGAAAAACCGTTGGAGACGACCATTCTCGTCCTTTGCACGCAGGATCTCTCGCTCGAAGGCCTGCCAGTACGCGCGGTCCCGGTCCTGGAACGCGTCGATGTGCGCCTTGCGAGCCGCTTCAAACGATCGCACGCCCTCGCAGCTCATAGATTTGTGCCGCCACAGAGTGCCAGCCGATGCGCCTGCCGTTGATAGCAGACCTCATTCAGTATATCATGCGCGCCCGATCTTGTGTGCATTCCCTCCCACGTACCCGGCGATGATTGCGCGCTGAATGTGGCGCTGCGACTATCCTGCCGCTGCGGCGTGGCCGTGGCGCCTGCTTCTGCCTCTGGCGCTGGAGCCATTGCTGCTGGAATACCGGTGTCTGCCAGCGGCACGGGCGGTTGTTGTGGCTCAAGAGGAGGGACAGCACTGCTGCTGTCGTCGTCACGTGTCTCCATGCCGATGCGATGCGCAGTCTCTGCCACCTTCGCCCTTTGGGTGATGATGGTCTTCGGAACTTGATCCCCTCTAAAAAGCGATTGATACCCACATCCTTCGCCGGTATTGTACCGTCTGGAAGCGGTACTTTTACCGTACGCCGTCCGGACCGTTAGGTGTCGCATATCATCCAGCTCCCAAGTGGGTACTGTATGGATGGATCCCTGCGCATGAATGGGTTGGCGAATTAAATGGAGGAAGCTTGAAGATGCGGTAAGACCGCCGCTTCAAAGCAGGAAGGATCATCGATTGGCAGTGCGTGGGATATCACCCTCAAGCCCCCAAGGCGTGCCTGGCTCGCACGTGTCGTCGTCTCTTCATGTTCCTTCCTTTGGCTTCACGTCGTCTGCTCGTATCCCCAAGAGATAAACTACTACGAGCGACTGCTCCCATTACAACGTGATGTGCGTGTCTGGGGCCACTCATTACTACAGATGAGACTTGCACACTGTACAAGGGAAAGATACCGGGGGGGAGCTGCTGGCTGGCCCCAATGCAATGGCCACATGAGTCAGCTGCCCCCAAAAGTGTATGTCGCTTATGTACACTTTTTTCAGTCAGCCGCCGACGCCGCGTGGCCGAGTCTTCTCTCTCTCCCCCCCCGCCTCTGTTGCAGTCGCTCGGTCTGTTGTCGGTGCTCTCCTCTCTTTTTTGCAGGAACGTTCTGCTTGGCTTTTCCTTCTTCGGGCGCAGGTCGTCCAGTTGCTCTCCCCATCATCCTCTCTCCTCCTTTCCCAAGTCGGGTCGGTCGCAAGCTAATAGATGGAACGTTGGAACCCACCGGCCGGGCAGCCCTGAAGCACTGGTCGATATCTGTGTTCGATATTTCCAGCCACACTCGGCCACTTGCTCGCATTCCCTCAGGATCCCAGCCGACGGCAACAGCAGGCCACTGCGCCTTTCGCTGGAATCAAGCCATCATCAAGTCCATCGCGTTTAGGGCGGACCTAGCTGCTGCTGCTGCTGCTCTCTAGAGTGGCACTCGCTCACCTGACACCATGCCGGCCACGGGCTGCGGACTGTGCGCGCTGGGCGCGCTGGGCGGCAGCTCGCTGCGCCGGACTTCGATCGCGGACGCGCACAGCCTCGCGCCGCCGTTGACGCGCGCCATCATGCAGGACCGACTGCAGCACGTGCAGCACTGGATCGAGCACGTGGGCTGCGACATCAACGCCGTCGACAACACAGGCACGACGCCACTGCAGCGCGCGGTGCTGGGCCGCAACCTGCAGATCGTGGAGTACCTGCTGCTCCAGGGCGCGCGTGTGAACGCCAAGGCGACCGACGACCAGGACACGGCCCTGCATATCGCGGCGGCGCATGGCTTTCTCGCGATCGTGGAAAGTCTGCTGGCGCACGGCGCCGACGTGGAAGCGCGCAACGCGGTCGGGATCGTGCCGCTATTGATCGCCACGCAAAACAACCATCTCGAGATCGTGCAGGCGCTGACGCTGCATGGCGCGTCGACCCGCGCGCTGTGGCCGTCGCGCAATGGCGACCGGTTCCCTTGCCTGCATCTCGCTGTGCAGCATGGCCACGCGCAGCTGGCCAAGTATTTCCTCTCGGTCGTGGCCATGGACCTGAACCTCAAGACGCCCGGCAAGAGCCTGACGCCGCTGCACGTCGCTGCGCAGTACGGGCAGATCGAGATCCTGGATCTGCTGTTGGCTCAGCATGCTAACGTCCACGCGACCGACGACCAGGGCATGACCCCGCTGCACCACGCGGCCGACTACCGGTACGACCACAACATGCCGTGCTCGCAGCATGGCCAGATCGAGCGCGTGCAGAGCGAGATCGTGGACCATTTGATCGCAGCCGGCGCCAACGTCAAAGTGCGTCGCAAGTGGGACCAGGCCACACCGCTGCGGTGTGCAGCTAAGCAGCGGCACTTCATGGTGGCCAAGACTCTGCTGGGCCATGGCGCGCGCAGCAATCGCGCGTCGCTGTGGCTGTTTGCTCTGGTGTGGGGCCGGGATCCGTACAAGGTCAAGTACCTGGTCTCGGCGGCGAAGCTCTCGCGGCAACACAGTCAGGAATATACGACCCGAGGCAATACGGTCAGCTGCTCCAAGTCCATCGCTCGACCGATCGCTGATGCGGAGTACTACAGTGAGTTCGATGGCACCACGACCTTGGACGCACAGAGGAATAATAGCACTGCGCTGGTCTCGAGCCCCAAGAGCCTGGCTTCGGTGCAGACCAACACACGTCGGCGTGCGAGCACCAGTTCACGACCTCGCATGTCCTGCAAGGTGCGACCCCGATCACCATCGCAGAACGAGAGCTTCTCGTACACGTCGCTGCATCTCGCCTGCAGCCAGCAGCGGCTGACTCACATGAACGAGCTCATTGCTCTGGGCGCCGATATCCACGCTCAGATGCCTGGCGACGGGCTCACGCCGCTGCACATCGTCGCTCGGAACGGGTTCATGCGAGGCGCTCAGTGCTTGTTGACTCACGGAGCGAATCTCGAGATGGTGTCTACTTCCGAAGGCAAAACAGCGCTGCATTTCGCGGCGGAGAACGGGCAAATTCCTGTGATCGGCACGCTGATCGACGCTGGTGCTGACGTGGAGGCTGAGGACCGGGAAGGAGCCACGGCCGTGCTACTGGCATTGCGCAATGGTCAGTCGAACGCTATGAAGTATCTGCTGCGGCATGGAGCCAACGCGCCTCTGGAAACGCATTCGAATGCGGCGCTGCAACTATTCGACCGCAAGAAGACCACCGCTCTGCATATCGCAGCATTCTACGGTCAACTCGAGGAAGTGAAGGACCTGACTTGGAACGGCGCCGATGTCGATGCCACGGACGATGACGGAGCCACCCCCGTTTGGATCGCAGCACTGCTGGGCCGGTTGGATGTGGTGGACTACCTCGGACAACAGGGAGCCAATCTGAATACGGTGGCCAAGCACGGCGGATCAGCGTCCTTGGGTGCAGCCGAGTTTGGCCACCTGGAGGTGCTCGAGTACCTCTCGACGTCAGCGCCAGATCAAGTATCATACAGTCGACTCTCAGTGTAAATATGCTAATTGTAGAGGTCGATTATTTTGCTGTTTTCAACATCACTTAACGCAGAATATATATGGCAGAATATGATCCTTTCTCCGACGAGACTAGCGTTTTGTATGTGGTAAATCACCCAATCACACAGAAGATTATATTATTTTATCCAATCATTTTATTTCTGACGGAATCAACTGCCACATTTTAGCCAATCACAGAAGCTTACTCATCTCCGACAGTGCTCCGACGGATTTTGTCGGAACCCAGCACCAAATCTGCGTCCACTCATTCAGAGAGAGAGACAAACGAGATAAGTCTCGAATTTGATTTCTTTCCGACAGATAGGATGGGAGCAGATGCTCTGCGTCCTTAGGAATAGCAAAAACGCTCGCTCTGTAGGAGTGAATGCATTCAAGCGTTTTTTAGAGCAGGAGAACGTGTCGCTCGATTACGTATTTGCATGTATTGGAAAAGATCCTGATGGTAGCTGCTTTGCAGCAATCATGGACAAGTTTGCATTGCATTTGGCGTTTGAAAATAGTGCCAAAAAGCAGCAGCTAGCTACAAACACGGTGATGTCTTACTATCGCCACGTCAAAAACTGGCTGCTGGATATGTTTCCTCAGTGCCGTGTCTCCATTGAGGACCGCATCTTGGAGATGGCGCGGATCCTGGAGAAGTACTGCTCAAAGCGAAATGCTGGAGGCATGACTACACATGCTCGTGCTTGCACGAAGCAAGATCTAGCTCTTTTAATGCAACATCTTTAT
>JAADVF010000632.1:0-17073 GCA_023334555.1 Elongisporangium undulatum | reverse complement strand
TTTCTATAGAATCTTCTAGAGCCTAAAGTTGAAGTCTAAGCTTCAACATAGGGCTGGTCTGCTACATAGACACGCACAAACCAGAAATACAGCGTGTGACTCTCCAGACTATCCACCTTAAGCACTAAACGAATAAATCTCATTCCACAACTTTCTCCTTCGGGCTCAAGTCATCCTCTTCAATCGCTATATATTTCCGATAATCAGCAAAAGCAAAAAGCATTCGATCGTTACTATAATGCAATAGCTCGTCAAGATTTCATTCAAGGTCATAAATTGAAGACTTTGATTCAACAAGAAGCTCTTGATGACGCTATGGCCAGTAACATGGCTGATGTCTATCAAAAAACAATGGCTAAAAATCGAGAGTATGATTATAATAAGCTTTACACAGCTCCCAGCCAACCGGGATATAAACCAGTCGACAAATCAGCTGAAAGCAAACCTAAGCCAGAATCAACCAAAACTACAAAAAAGAAAAAATTTCATGTTGTTGGTGATACAGATGCAGCAGAGAGTAAAGCTTCTGTTCCTGATGAAAATATGGAATCGGATGAACCAGCTGTTGATGCCGATGATATTGCGGATGAAGTAATGAATGACAAAAATGCTATGAAAGCTTTACGAGACTATTACAATAAAATCCAAAACAAATTTACTCCGGAAGAGGTTAAGGAAAAGCTATATGAGAAAATTCAAGCATATATGGCACGAAACAAAAAAATCAGGGAGGCAATTTTTAACAAAAGAAGAGAAGCAGGTTTTGTTAACAATGTAGCTGATAATGTTGCTGAAGCTATCATTCATAAACGGAAACGATCACAGAGTATTAACAAACCATCTCCCAATATGCGACCAAAGAAACAACTTCGACAACCAGAGCCGATGAACATCAGTCGAAGAGGTTCCAAACTTATCAAAAGCCACTGTAAATCAATTCTTTGACGATTTCAAGGGTTATAATAAAGTTAGGTTGGAAACTGAAAATCCACATTCTTTAAGCATCACAAAGCCTTTTACAGAGACAATGCGCCGAAGGCAAAAGAGTATGCTAAAAATAGAGAAGGTTTCAATGAATTTGTCGCTGTCCCACTATTTCATCAACGATAATACTGATCCATATAGGCTACTCGTGTGTTTACAGAGCGGTCCTAGATTCCATAGGCGCATTGAACACATGTTACTCAAAGATTTTGCTGAGCTGTTCAATCTAGCAGAAAGTTCGGTAAGCAGGTGGTGTGCATGAAATGCTCCAACCGTCAGCCTCCTTCAAACAACAGCGTTGATTCTGCATATGGAAATTTTTTCGAGAAGCTGATCATCCCTTCAATAGGCTCCTGTCATCAGACTGTCATCACATGACAGAGTCTCCTGCCACTATATAGCACAAAAATCGTCCACCGATCCAATTAAATCACACGTAACACCTACGACGCTTGCTATAGTCACTGTAGAACACAAAAGCCGTCCGCTTATCCAATCAGATCGCATGTGACACTTTCCACGCTTTTTAAAGTCACATGGCACAGTCTCCTGATACACCATTGAACAAAAAAGCGTCCACCCATCCAATCACCAAACACGATGTGCCTATTCATCGATCCTATCCCATATTGCTATCGCTTTAATGACAGGCAACATTTAGAGTATTTACTCATGTCGATTTTTACAGTACTGAAGACTTTACTGGATTGAATCACTAAAGTCATTGGTAAGTTTGCCCACAAATTGTTGTCTCATCCCACTGCCTCGCTTTAGAAACAGCAATGTCATTCAACGTACCGTTTCGTAATCACTTCTGATTCTAGAATACAAAAACGAAGATGTTTTAGTGTCCTTCGCCTATATAGGTTCGAAAACACCGGGAATCAGAAATCGGGCAAGTATTAGGGGGGGCGGAGCCCAACCATAAACAACAGCAGAGACTGTTGGGTTGTCAATTTGATGCAAAACACATACATGCTGTCAGAGGAGGAGAAGGCTCTGGCCTTTCTGGAGGAGTTCGAGTTGCTGGACGACGACCTCGCGCTCTCAAGCGACACGAATGAGACGGCAGACGTGCGAGGCTCAGGACTAGAGCCTCCGCAGTGGCCACTGGCCACAGCAACAGTAGCAGCGGACGACAGCAGCGGCAGAGACAGAGACTGCGCCAAGACAGCTCCAGACACGAGCGACAACAACAACAAGAAGAAGAAAAAGCCGAGACCGAAGAAAGTGAGCGCGAACTCCAACCGTGTACGCAACGCTCGGAGGGAGGAGCTGGTGTATCTACGTGGCAAAGTGAGCGACCTGGAGACGAAGCTGGAAGAGCTCAAGAAGAACGACAGCAAAAGCAAAGACGAGCGCCATCTCTGCGCCAGAGCCAACAGAGCCATGACCACACGTCCATCATCGGAACAGCGAGAAATGCTGTTCTCAGTGTGGGCAGAGATCGCGTCGCGGCAGTTCGCGGAGCGCCAACAGGCCGAGCTGAAGAATATCCGGCTAAAAATGCTGCTGGAAAGTCAGATTAAGGTCGGCAAAGGACTCGAGAAGCTGCTGAACAACCGATCAAATACGCAGGTGAGTTGTAAATTGCCTGCGCTCATGGATTCGTGATCATTATTGGGTCATTGATGTTGATGCATTCCCCCACTTTGTAGATCCTTCAGCTCTGTGGAGAAGACCTGCCGCAATCCGATCCGAACGCTGTGCCGCAGCAGCTTCTGCATGAAAACGAAGCCGATGTGTTCCAGGCATTGCTGATGGATCTGGAGCAGGCTGTGCTGCAAGTGGACGCTGTCTTTGCAGCCAATGGACTCAATACAAACGAGACTCCGTTCCAGGACGCCTCGATCCTCAACAATTGCAGCAACGGGATGCATCTGGAAGTCATCGGGAACAAGATCATGCCATTTGATATTCATGCCACCAGCAACGCTGTGTGGAAGCATCTCTCGAGCAAAATGGACCAAATGCCGTTCCGTTTCTACTTCAAGCGCCAGCGCAAGGTAACCGGGCTTTCCTATTCCATAAGGATGCGAAGACTAACGCAATGTCTCTTTGTTTGGCTAACACAGTTCATGGAAGCCACGGACGATACGATCGTCGAGAGCTTTGACACGGAGCTGCACAGCAAGCACGGGGTCGGATATTTGCGCGCGCGCAAGGTGCTGCGGCGATACGTCGAAGACGATCGCGTTCTCATCGCCTGGCGGGAAACCATCGACCCGATCGAGTACGGCTCGCAGCCGACTCCCGCGATCCGGTTCATGGAGCAGGGATACATCGTGATCAGGCGCCCGACGACCGCCCCATCGGACTACTCGCTCGTGCAAACGTGTTTCCACATGTGGCCCGATGGCAGGAACCAGCACCATCCGCAGTACAACACCGTGGTCGGCCAGCTGTCCAACTTCTTCCTGGACACGCTGGCGCGCAGCATGTACTTCAGCAACCAAATGGTCGAGAACTGCCTGCTGGACCAGTCCCTACTGGCGCCGCCGATCACAGTTGAATGAGGGCGCCAACGTGTGTGCTCGTCATGGCTTCAGAATAGAGCTAGTCGCAATTGGTAAAAACACCACGTAAAAACGCCGCAGTAAAAAAGCCCCGCCATGAAGTCGTTTTTACAGAGTCGGATTTGCCGACATGAGCGACCAGTGCGATGGAGTCGAGTCGCAGGACGCATCGTTGCTGCAGCTGCTGGACGAATTCGAGTCGCTGGGAGGCGGAGACTTTGACATCGATGAGCTCATGATGCAGATAGACACGCAGGACCAGGCGGCGCTAGTGCCTCATGAACAGCCCGAGCCAGAGACAGAGACTTCAACGCTTGTGGTCGTCGGAACGCAGCAACACGCAGCAGCGGCCTCTGGTGGCAGCGCTCAGAAGAGGCCGGCAAAGCGCACGCGGACGCGCAAGTTCAATCCGAACCGAGCACGAGACGAGCGCAAGGAGGAGATTCTGTACCTGCGCAAGCGGATGCGGGAGATGGAGGACACGCTCCAGCACCTCAAGTTCGGCGGCATGCGACGCGCGATTCTCGCGAGCTCGACTGCATCACCACTGAGGCTCGATACGTCGCTGACCTTGACCCGTGGCCGCATGCGGACTGCTGGACTGAGCTCGTCCCCGTGGGAAGACGTGGCGGTGCATCAGTATGAGGAGCGCCAGCGGGCCGAGATGGAGAACGTGCGGCTCAAGATGATGCTGGAAGACCAGATCAAGGTCGCCAAAGGCCTTGAGAAGCTGCTCCATAGGAAATCCAATGCACAGGTGCGTGGGATTTCAGTCGCTGTGGACGCATTCGTGCTGCTTGCTGACGCTCTTTGTGGTTCACAGGTCATGGAATTATATGGGAACCCCATGGCAGGCGCAATGCGGCCGTACGATTCAAATGAGAACGAGGCCGAGATCTTTGAGCACCTGTTGCTCGAGTTGGACAAAGCAGCGCTGAATGTAGACGCGGTGTTTGAAGCCAATGGTCTCAGCAGCACGGAGCGGCCCTTCCAAGACACGCGCGTGCGCAAGAACGACCGGCATGAGATCGTACTAGAGCTCTTCGCCAACAAGGTCCTGCCGTTCGGTGTCCACGCCACGAGCGCAGCGGTCTGGAAGCATCTCTCGGTCTTGTTTGAGCGCATGCCGCTTCGAAGTTATTACGAACGCCAGCCAAAGGTGAGTCAAGCGCCGCTGGGGAGGGAAGGCGTTTACTTGTCGCTGCTTGGTTCTCACTCCATTCATTGTGATCGGATCTACAGAATGCATGTGTCCAGAAGATGGAAGTCACGGACGATACGATCGTCGAGAGTTTCCATGTCTTTCAGCACGCGACAAGAACGACCGCACGGTTCCTTATTCGCCAGGTCTTGCGGCGATATGTCGAAGAGGACCGGATCGTGATTGCCTGGCGACAGACTGTTGATCCGGTGGAGTTTTCCTCCCAGCCCACCAGCGGCATTCGCTTTAGCGAGCAAGGATATATCGTCATCAAGCGTCCGACAGCTGCTTCGTCTTCGTCGTCCATAGACCACTCGCTGATGCAGACCTGCTTCATCATGACGCCGCAACATTACGATAGAAATGCTGACCACGAGCACAAGGTCGGACAGATCTCCAATTTCTTCTTGGATTCCATCGCGCAGAATATCTACGAGTCCCAGAAGATGATTCAGAACGTTCTCATGGACGAGTCCCTGCAAGCAAGCCTCAAAATCTCATGACCCGGTACTTGCATATTAGATTTATCAGGCATATATAACAGGAATCAAATCGCTTTCCTTTGTCAGCTCCGCAGCTCAAAGCCTTGATTTCGTTTGCTGAGTTCGGACTCTTTTACAGCTTGCTGGTCGGAAGCGCGATGCCCGAGTACACCGGATCAATATACTCTCCCTCTTGCTCGGCCTGACCAGTGCGCTGGCTATTCTGCCACGCGAACAAAGTGCCGATTCGGTCTCCATTAATGATACGCAGTAACACGCCAGGCTCGGCTTTCGCAAGCACAGCTGCGCGCACAGCGCCACTATCAACCGCACGAATGCACGAGTGGAGCTTTTCCTTCTGCCCCACAGGGCCAACGCGCGAATCAGGTGAGATCGCTCCCTTGCAGTCGGCTGTGAACTCGTGAATGAGCGTTCGCGTCTTGCCGTCCTCAGCCAGCTCGAAGACGCCGTCGACGTCGGTCAAGATCACGAGCAGATCCGCATCGATTTCGAACGCAAAGAGCGACGCAAGCGAGTCGTTGTCCCACGCAATCTTGTTCTTCATCAGAATCGGAATCTTGCGCGACGAGATCACGTCATTCTCATTGATCACGGGGATGACGCCGAGGTCCAGCAGCGTGCGCACGGTCTTCCGGAGGTTCTCACGCACCGACGGGATGCGGAAGTCGGCGTCCGAGGCCAGGATCTGCGAGCATGCCAGGTGGTACTGTGCGAACAGCATCTCATAGAGCGATTGTAGCCCGCTCTGTCCAGCGGCAGCGCATGCTTTGTCATAAAAGTCCACGGTCTCGCCCACCCGGCCGCCCAAATGCGCTTGCATCGAGCCCGAGAGCAGGTACTGACGGCGGAGCACCATCTTACCAATGGAGACGGACCCGCTGGACACGAGAATGACGCTGTGGCCTTGCATGTGCAGCGCTGCGATCTTCAGCAATAAGAATGAGCAACGACGGATTTCAGTATAAGGCGTTGCAGGCTTCTCTACCTGCTCCACAAGGGCGCCGATCTGGCCCATGGCCAGCAGGCCGTCGGGCGAGTGCACGATCTCTGTCCCGACCTTGATCAGGATCGTACGCGCGTGTTTGAGCTCATCACGCGCTCGAGAGAAGGCTTCTTCACCTCCTGTGCTCTTCATGGCGAGTGGCGAGCGAATGGCCAAGTTGAAGTTGGCGGTGGCGTAAAAACACGTGTAAGAACGTTTTTACGACTGTACACACACGGCTGCGATGGTATGTGCGTTTGTGTGGGCGTCAATGCGTGCGGATGCAGTCTCCATGGCCGGCTGCACACTCAAGGCTCAAGTCCGATGGATCCGTGCGCCAAATGACTGACGCATCGGTTTGCACGACTCTATGAAGAAGTGCGCTTGCATCCTTTTGGTGTGTGTTGGTCCTGCCGTTGAGCTCTGCATTGCATTCACATGACTGACTGCCTTGGTGCTCGATGGAGCTGCGCTTACATGCATATTCTGCCTATACGCATAATCATTCCCTATTACGTGTATGCACAAGCAGAGGTCTCGTTTATCATGCAACGGCAACGTATCCGTTTCCAAAGGATATTCGATCGCCAGAGGTTCCAAAGGGAAGCGAGACAGCGCAAGCGGCAAGTGGCTTCGGTGGCTCTGCGCTCGCTCATGGTCAAGCTCGTGGAGTACTCGGACTCGGAGGAGGACTCGGACGAGTCGCTGGATCCGCGCAATGCGCGCGCCTGGGCCGCGTTCGACACGCGGCACAAGCGGTCGGCGTCTACGTCAGCCGACGTGGCGGCGCGCCACGAGCTGCAGCAGAACGGCGGCCTGCGCAAGCGCACGTCCTCTGGCGCTGCGGAGGCCATGGATGCGTTCACCAGCGCGAAGCGATCGAGTGGCGCGAATCCAGTGGTCACGAGTGTCACATACACGCACGTGGTCACCACGGATCCAATGACTGGGCACGAGAGCGTGACCACGCGCTACGAGGTCGCGACCACGGCGCCAGCGGACGCGGCGAGTGGGGGCAATCATGCGCACGGGGTCGCAGCCGCGGCCACGGCATCGTCCCGACCAGCGGCGTCGTTGTTTGCAGCGCAGCAGTACAGCGAACACATTGACCGCAAGTACGGCTTTGGCAGCGCCGTGCCTGTGAAGAATGCGTTCGGAGGCGCGACGGCTCAGTGGACGCAGCAGCCCATGGCGTTTGACACGTCGACCTACGGCCAATCGGCGTCGCGCTTCGAGCAGGAAGAGGACGAGGAAGAAGACGAGGATAGTCATGAGCACGAGGAAGACGATGATGATGATGAGATTGACAATGACGACTCTGAAGAAGACGAGGAAGACGAGGACGAAACGGAGCAGGAAGAGAACGCAGAGGAGTTTGAGGGGCTTTCCATGACTGGCAGGCAGCAGCAGCATGTTTATTTCGACCATGGAGAGGATGAAGATGTGGACCTAGATGAAAACTATTATGGAGAGAAGGCGGACGAAGATGATGATGATGACGATGGATCCTCCATTGATATTGAACAAGACGATGACCATGAGCGGAGGGAGAGCCATGAGTATGAATCAGCTCAAGATGTGGATTACGATGACGAGGAGGAATCTGGCAGCGAGACGGAAGAGGGTGTACTGCCTCCTGCGTCGTCATCTGCTGGCGAGCGCAAAAGCAGAATGTTCCACTGGGAGGACGAAAACATGGATGACAAGTCCTCCAAGAAGAGTGCCAAAGTCACAAGCGAGTCTAAAGGACAGGCATCGGCTACGGTGAATGGATCAACTGCTCAATCTGTGTTCACCAATGCATTCGGAAGTAAAGAAACGGTGTCGAATCTTCCATGGACGTTTGGCTTCTCCTCCACGTCTGGCTGTCAGACGCAGACTTCTTCAACCAATTCTACAAAACAAGGCATATTCTCATCTCAAAGCTGGCAATCTCAGCAGCCGTCACCATTTGCAGCGTCCCAAAGCAGTATTTTTTCCGCCGGGACAATGTCAACCTCTCGATCAGCTGGTGTACGCAGGCGCTCGCGACCAATGGCGGCCACGACGACATTCCAGAGAACAAGTGACAAGCGAACGACAGTTGAAACTGTATTTGGTGCGAAAGATGGGGATGCACCATCTTCAACCACACGTACTTTTGCATCGATGCCATTCACGTTTCGGTCCAGAGTTCCTGCTTCGAGTGGCTTATTTTCTTTCGGATCAGCTGCGCACAGTGATGATGCACACTCAAGTAGACAAGAGTCACGCTCGCAGTTTACGTTTGGACAGTCTACGAGCAGTGAAAGTGAGAGCTCGACAACATCTAGAGGAGCATCTCCCTTGTTTGCTGTTGGCAACAAAAATCCACTATTTGCGCCGCCGAAGCCCATTTTTGGTGCGGTGGACACCATGTCAAAGGATAGTTCTGTACTATTTACGGACATATTTAAGCCAGCGTCGACGCAATCAGAAGATACGAGTGCTAAAGTCCAGTCAGCGCTCGGCAAGGATCATGAAGCAAATTTTTGGTTTACGGTGCCACACAGTGATTGGAATTGTCCAGCAACGAAGCCGCCAACATCGGATGAAAAGGAAGCTCAGCCTGGTAAACAAAGTGCGTTCACCTTTAATGCTAATGCTTCCTCTGGGGTCGGCAACCGTGCAGTTGGAAATAAGCCAAGCTCAAAGCCAGCTGCCAGTGCCGGATTGTTTTCCAAGGGAATGCAATCTCCGAATCGTGAACGAATTGCTGCGAGAAGACGCATTTTAATTCCGTCACGAACAACACCAATTCAAGGACGTCGACCAACAACCTCAGAGCTGCATGTGTCACCCGCCTTTGGTTCGTCCAAATTCGCATCCCAGTCTCCATTTACATTCCCAGCAGGATCTCCACCACAAGATACACCAATCTCTCACCATGGATCGACCACGGCCAAACAATTTGTATTTGGATCGACTCCGAAGGTTTCTACAATCCCTGGAGCATCATCAAACGCAAATCCATTCGTGTTTGGTGTAGGTGAAAGCACATCTTTTCCAAAAAATGGTACAAAAATATTCGTTACGGCTCCAAGTTTTCAAGGTGTCTTTGGGTCAGTTAAACCTTCGAGTGAATCTCCATTTTCTGCTCCAGCTTCAACAGCGCAACAAGCTGCGAGTGCAAAAAATAGTGGATCAAATCAGGGTGCATTTGTCTTTGGATCCACTCCTCAACCTGTGCACGCTCAATCCCACAGTTCGAGTATTGGTGGTGAGAACGCGCGATTTCCGTTTGGAATGCAGAATCCGTCAACTCCTTTCCAATTTGGAAAAGTATCCTCTGACAATACTGGGCGGGCAAGTGGACCGGAAGTCGAACCCCTCAAATCAGCGTTTGGAGATTTTACTATTGGGTCAACCTCGTTGAATCCAACTGGCACAACGAATCACCGCGTCCGGCGACGAGTCAATTCGTTCTCAAAGTGGAAGAGTAACATTCGAACGTCAGTGAACGAAGAACCTGTTCGAAAAGAGACGGAGGCAGCACGTGCAGCCAAGCCGTCTTTCGGATTTGCCGGTGTAAACAAGGACTCGAAGTCGTTTGTTGACACGTCAACAAACCCATTTGCTGTGCCTAGTTTTGATCAACGGAAAAAAGCGTTTGCGACGAATGGTTCACAGTGGCGTACTGGGAATGATGGCAAACCCAATCAGCCTCATTCGGCATTTGAAACTACCAATGCAGCTACTGAGAACGGATCCAGCATATTCCAGAAGAGAGAAGCTAAAATGTCAACTGTGGAAGAGCAACATGTGACTCCGACAAAAGGGACCGGATTGTTTGGGTTTGCTGCTTCAACTGCAACACAAACGATGTCGTCTGAAAAATCTCCATTTGGTTCGGTGGCTACAGGAAAGTCGCTTAACAATATCCAAGCACCATCTGTCAAGCAACAACCTGCATCGACAATCAAAACAGTCTTTGGTAGCAAATCATCTCAAGCAACTCAAGCAGGGAATTCCTCCGGCACAAGTTCTCAGCCATTCGCCAATCGTGATCGTCGTATTCTGCGTGCAATGCTCCCGAAGACCGCGTCATTTGAAACGAAAGAGCCAAATCGCGACACGGAAGACGAAAAGATGGAAGATGAACGCACTTGGGGAGATCTCAAGGAGCTGGGTGGGGCCGCCTACTCGTCTCGCCGTTATCAAGAAGCGGCCGAGTACTATCGCCAGAGCATTGATCTTGTCGATTCACTGATTCAACGGCAGCCAGAGCTGAAGACTATCGCATTGATGAAAGACAAGGCAAAATTACACTCCAATCGAGCTGCATCATTGATGATGATGATGCAGATTATAGAAGCGCAGCGTGAATGCCGTAGCTCGATCGAGGCCGATCCTCTGTATTCTCGTGCTTATCTGCGGCTATGCCGTGTCCAAGTGCTCTTGGGCGATATGGAGCATGCAAAGCAGAACCTCATCAATGCCAGGCGGATTATGCAGAGCGATTCGCATGCGGATTCGGCTGATTTGAGTATGATCAAGAAGATGGAGTCGACCATCGAACAGCTGAATGTACACACGAACATGATTAAGCGGATGATCGAAGTGAAGGATCTGTCCTCTGCTCTCGACCAACTGTCCAAAGCACTCGCGTTAGCGCCAAACAGTCGAGCACTTCAGTTGCAAAAGGCGCAAGTCCTGTTTCAACTAAAGTAAGTCCTGCTCTTGTGCTTGTACAATGATTCATTGACTGTGACAAGCTTTTTCTCTCGTGAATCAACAGGAATTATCACGACGTTGTCCAGCATTGCAATACTATTCTGAAGAAGCAGCTGTCACTGAATGCCAGGGCGATGTCATCACGCAGCCGTAATGGCAAAAACGAGGATCAAGCACAGGCAGAACAAGAGATATCGATTCTGGGCATCGAATTAGCGTTGTACCGCGTGACGGCACTGCATTACCAAGGTAAGGCGGACGAAGCTTGGCGGCTGCTGAGTTCCTTAGAGAATGTGGCGCCGACCACTGGTAAAGTGATCCAAACGAGGCGGCAGTTCGCCGAGATGAAAGATCTGAAGCGCTCGGCGAATGAGTTATTCAAGCGTGGCGAATTTCACCGAGCCTCGGTATTGTATTCCCAAGCGCTTCAAGTCGATCCCAATCACGACGAGTACTGCTCTGTGATTTATTGCAATCGAGCGGCAGCATTAATGGGGCTGGAGCGATACAACAGCGCGCTACTGGATTGTGAGGAAGCGTTGCAGCGGAAACCCCATTATCCTCGTGCATTGCTGCGAAGAGCGCGGTGCTATGTGGCTATCAACAAGTTTGAGCAGGGCATCGCGGATTTCGATCGCTATTTAAGTGAACAGCCATCTCGTGATTTGGTGCGAGAGATCGTAGAGGAGCGTGAGCAGGCCAAACAGGCCATGGCCAGAGCCAAGGAGGAGGCGAAGCGTCGTAAGGAGGCCAAGAAGCGTGCTGATGCGCAGCGCAAAGCCCAGCAGGAGAACCGCCGCCACGCGTGGAACGGAAGCACGTTTTACCACAACTACCAGAGTGGCAACCCGCCATCCGGTGCCGACCCTGGCGCTCATTCAAATGCACGACGGAACACGTTCGGTGGAAGACCGACGCAGCCCAAGCCACAGACTCACTACGACGTGCTGGGTGTCCACAAATCGTCCTCGCAGGACGATATTCGCAAGGCGTACCGGAAACTGGCGCTCGTGCATCACCCTGGTAAGTCTGCGCGACACTATGTATATGCTTATTGCAGTGGAATTTAACTCCTCTGTTTGTGGTATTTGCAGACAAGGCCAAGGACGACAACAATGCAGACATGTTCAAGACCATGACTGCGGCGTACAACGTGCTGTCGGATTCTCAAACGCGCGCCACGTACGATCGCGAGTTGCTGTTCAACAGCTTTGGCTGAGCGTACCAGGATCGGCCAAGAACTGTCAAGCATATTTGGCTGGTGAAAGAGAAATAAACGCAGGGTCGTGTGAGGAGATCGCAGCTTGATTATCAACAGGCAACTGCCACCTCGTTCATGGATCTCTCTCGATCACGAGTCGTTGGCTGCTTCATCGCTGCTGCTGCAGTTTGTCGTAGAAGGCGACAATGTTGGGCTGTTTGAACAGCGACTTGCGCACCTTGCGCTTGCTGCTCAGGTACTCTTGGGCCTCCTCCAGCGTCATCTTGCGCGCCGCCAGCAGCCAGCAGAACGCGATGGCAGCGCCGCGACCGTTGCCGCTCTTGCAGTGCACATATACGCGCACGCCGCTTTGCTGCTTCTCCTGGATGAACGCCACCGCGGCCTCCATGTCCGCCACCGAGGGCTCCGTGTGGTCCTACCACACAGCAACAACAGTGGTAGGCATCAAGAGCGCCGTGATGCAACAACTACAACTACTCACAACAGTGGGCAAACGCAGCTGCGCGATGTGCAACTTCTTGTACTTGGCCACGGGGCCGGCGTATTCGTCGCACAGGTTCACGACCGCGCGCACGCCGCGCGCATGCATGGCCTCCACGTGACCCATGAACGCCATGGGCGCAGCGCCCAGCAGCACGTGCGAGTCCACGAGCGTCCAGTAGTCCTTGCGCCGCGAGAGGTACGTGAGCGGCCAGGTTGGGTAGAACGCGACCCGGCCCACGATGCGCGCCAGCCCGCGCGGCAGGTAGTGCAACTGGTAGGCCGCGTACAGCAGCGCGAAGGACACGCCCACATGGCCCAGACTGCGCACGGACCAGGACGCCACCGTGCTCAACAGCGAGGAGCTCGTATCGGCCGCCGTCGTGTCGGCCATGCTGCTGCGAAATGAGCTGCTCACCGAGCCGGGTTTTCCTGTTAAGTCCGGTTTAATCCACCAAGACGAGCCGGAGTTCCTATCATATCCGGGGCAACTCGGGCCCATCACGGCTTGACTGTGGGAAATGATCTGAGTAACAATTCGATTCGGTGGCTATTAGGAATATGAAAGAAGCAGCTAGCAGGCAATTAGGAGGAGACCGAGGCCGTGGCCGTGGCCGCAGCAACAGCAGCCTCGATGGCTTTTTCCTTTTTCAGCGACGGGTCGATCTGCTTGCTGGTGGCCGGCTCGTACTGCGAGAGGAACCACGAGGCGAAGTTCTTCTGCAGGAACTTGAGGAAGTCGTTCAGCCGCGACTGGATCTGCGCGCGTTCGCGGTCGTTCATGTTGGCCGAGCTGAGCAGCACCGGCAGACGAACTAGTGGACGGGGGGAGAGAGAGCGTCAGCCCATTGCCAAGCGAGAGATCATGACAGACATGGAAGGTGAACGCACCAAAGAGACGAGCGAGATGCTCGGCGCCGTAGATCTCTGACAGCGGCGTGTCCTCGAACTTCTTCTTGATCTCCTGGTACTGCTTGCGCTCCATACGGTACAATAAAATAGAGCCCAGCGCGCGGTCGAAATACGTCTGGATGCCCTCGATGATGCCCTCCACGTTCTGATTCCACACAACACGACATCAGCCACTGCCATCGGCCTCCTTCCCGCTCCATTCGTCTGTACCTTGTAGTCCTTCTCATCAGCGGCGTCTCCTTCACGGACCTTGCTCTTCTTAAAGTCCAAATACGTCTTCAGGATCTAATCATCCACATGCGCATGAGCTCCTCACTAGTCCCCAAGCATTCGTCTCGACACTCCCTTACCTGGCTCACGCTGGGCTTGCGCGGCAGCGGCACGAGCTTGTACGGCTCCTGCGTGATCTGTTTCCAGTCCTCGACCAGCTGCTTCTTGAGCGCAAAGGGCATCTGGATCGTGACCTGCTTGCCCGTGGCGGCCGCGGCGTTCTCGTCCGCGAGCTCCTCCGTGTCGTTGTCCACATGGCGCTTGAGCTTCTTGAACGGCGACTTCTTGAGCTCCTTGGGGTCGATGCCGCCCGTGCGGATGCGCTTCTTCTTCTGGCCGCCGGCGCCGCTCTTCTTGCTCTTGGCCGCGATCTTGGCCTCCTTCTGCAGCTGCCGGTTGGCCGGCGTGACCTCGAGCACGCGGTTGACCGCGACCCACTCGTCCCACTTGCTGTTCCAGCCCGTGTAGTGCACGAAGTACTGCGTGGCCGGCGTAGGCTTCATGGGCTTGGCCTGCGCGTCCTGCTCGATCACGCCCTGGCCGTGGTCGATCTTGAGCACCTTGGCGTCGTAGATCACGTCGCCGTGGTACGCCAGCACCAAGTCATCCACCTTGACGCCCATGATAATGCTTTATTGCGACTGGTCGTAGTTTACCTACGCGCTTGGCATAAATTCGCTATACCCCAAGCTAATAAATGACCGTTAGGTGGTAAATTTCATTTCGCGGTTCAAACGACTGCGCTTTGTTTGGCGCGGGATTTGCTTTTCCGCCAATCAGATCACAGTGTTCCCGTTCGGTGGTTGCGGGAGGTGGCAACAACAAGGAGCCAAGTCGGTTTCCGAATAAAAAGTCGTTTCTACTGCTATGGAGTCGAGTCGAGTTAGTCGATCAAGCCAAGTCTGGAACTCAACGCCAACTCACGAAGGAAGCGAGTGGCCTGGGCGTACGACGCGGCGAAGAACGCGACGCGCTCTCTCTTCTCTCGCTCTTCTCTCTCTCGCTCCTCCGCGCACAGGCTCATAGTCAGTGGACGCATTTTCACCTTGCGTTATCTCCTTTCGGCTCGCATTGTTTAACGCCTTCACTCGCCCCAGAGAGAGCGGTAACATGGCTACCAAGATCGACCGCGAGAAACCTCAAGTGACCGAGGATCAGCCTGTACGTGCCACCAGCCGCCGCCTTGTGCATTCGCGATTGCAGCACTGGGCATGCGGCTACTCGATCTGCTGGACCGAGGTGCTCACGACGGGCTGCGTATTGTGTGTGTCTCCACGTAGTCGGTCAAGAAGCTCAAGATCAATGACGACGTGGTCGTAACCGAGGTGCGTATTGGCTGGCGATATGCTCACAGCAGCAGCAGAAGCGATGGTGGGCGGCGGGCCATGCAATGCGCGAGGCTCACGAATGGCGGTTGCATGTGGATTATGACAGACTGACAAGACGGACGACGAAGCGCCAGTGCCGGAGAACGAGGCTGCGACCGCTGCGGAAACCACAGACGAGGCGCCGAGCGCTGCCGACGACGACAACAGCACCAACAGCTCAAGCAAGAGCGACAGCGCAGAGGAAGATGACCCCAAAGATGGCGAGAAGGAGAAGGACTCTGAGAGTGCAGAGGTAAGGAAGATCACGTGCCTCACGTTCGACAGCCGATGAAGAGCTCAAACAGCCCGTGTTTCTGGCAGCAGATTAGCAAGCCCGCCACAGAAGGAAGCAGCTTTGGAGGTTTCACGGCGTTCGCTAGCACGTCCACGCCCAGCGGCAGTTCCTCTAGCAGCGGCTTTGGTGGATTCAGCGGCTTTGCGTCCTTTCAGAGTTCGTCCTCGGCCACGTTTTCATCGTTTGCCGCACCGGCGAGCTCCTCGGGTTTCGGCTCGACCTCCACAACAGCGTCTGATTTCGCTGAGTTTGGTACCGCTGTGGGCGAGAAGAAGGCCGACCCGGTCGTGCCTGCGCTGTCAGAAGCAGAGGTAAGATCTCGCACTACTGGTTTGCAGCCTCCATGTCCAAGCAACGATAATAAAGCTGTTATAACTCATGATCGATGTGCATGTTGCAGCTGGCGAACGGTGAAGAAGGAGAACGGATCCTGATCGAGGTATGCGTCGCTCTCTCGACGGATACTGTGGCTGGCAACGCACGATGCTTACTCTGCGATCGCTCTATTCTAGAAACGAGCTAAGCTCTTCAAGCTCGTGGAGAACGATTACACTGAAGTTGGCATCGGTCCGGTGCGTATCCTGCAGGCGAAGGAAGCTGCAGGCACCAAGGCATCAACTCGCGTCGTCATGCGTCGTGAGTCCTACCCGCACGGACCAGGCACCAAGCTGCTGCTGAACGCTCGTCTCAGCGCCTGCCTGACCTGCATGAAGAAGACCGAGAAGGCCATGCTGATCACGGTGGTCGAGACCAGCGATGAAAGCGCGGACAAGATCACGCCCAGCACGTATCTCTTCCGGTTCGGAGGCCCTGAGGACATGCTCACGGTCCACGGCGCCATGCAGCGTTACCTGCCGTCCACAGCCACTGTCTCGTGATCGTAGAACCCCAACAACAAGACAAGCGCATGGAGTCAGAACCGGATCCAACGACCTGCTCCATGACGTGGTGTCCAGTAGATGCTGACATAAACACAGAGGAGTAGAGGAGCGAAGCAACAAAGATCCCCCATTAAACTAAGAAAGATTCGCTGTTCTCATCATCATGCTGCCTTGCTTTGGACTGACTAGTTGCTGCTCCCATTAGAGCACCCTGTGGGCATTTTCGTAATTGTTCTATTGAGCTCCTGACATTAGCCAATCAGTGAGCACTGCTGTGTAAATAACCCCAATCGGAACTGCGGCGTGTAATTACGGGCTTGTGATCGGTTTCCCCCCCCAAGACGCAAAACGATTGGTCGCGTGGGAACGTGAGGAGCAAAACGCGCGAGCCATGGCAATCGAAATCATTCAGCGTTTTCTTCAAGACCCATCAGGCATCGGGCGAGTTGTGCGTGTGTGCGTGTCTGGGGACCCTTTTCCATCAGCTGGACGATGAAGAACACAAGCTCCCTCTTCTGAGCAAAACCCTTGCGGAAGATTGCAGCATCCGGAATCACTATATGCTACCACCGAGTCCATCAACCGATTGAGTGTGTATGCTGCATGTTTGCATTTGGTATGGCCTGCCTGTATGTGAGTGCAATGATGAAACGATATGCTGATTTGGCTTGAACCAACTAGCCGTGAAGAATCCAATATATCACTATCACCCATAAAATGAGCGCTCACTCATTTCGAATTGACTGCATATGTGTATATATTGCTGAG
>JAADVF010000631.1:0-17093 GCA_023334555.1 Elongisporangium undulatum | reverse complement strand
GTTGGTGCGCTTGTTGGTGCATCAGTCGGTGCAGCTGTTGGTGCTTCAGTCGGTGCCGTTGTTGGTGCTTCAGTTGGTGCAATGGTTGGAGCATCCGTTATTGGAATTGGGGCCGAAGTTTCTGGAATTAGAGATATTGTAATAGTGGAGGTCGGAGTGGGGGTGTCTGGAGATGGCGTGGGCAGGGAAGGCTCATAGGTCAGAATACACTGGGCTGCATCCGACGTACAGCAGATGAGATTTTGTCCGCTCCACATCGTGTAGTCCTCCGTGCAAGTGTTCAGACTCCAGCAAGTCGATGAACTGCTGGAAGTTAGGCTGGACTGGGAGCAGCACCAGTCGCTCGCGCCTGAGTAGTCGCAGCCATAGTACGCTAACGTGCCGTCTGTAAACACTGGCGGATCCACGACTGTCGGGAAGCCGAACTGAAGCTCTCGCGTCGTGCGCGGCGATTCCTTCTCTTGGGCCAAACCTTCATCTAGCGTCGTGATCACAAAGACCTCGCACGCTCGGGCATCACTGGTCTTGGGGCAGTGGTATCCGGTCAGCAGCCACCGCGTCTCGCTGCTGCGCTCGAGCGTGAACGTCATGTCGACCTGCTTGAGCGTTCGTACGTAGCTGCGGCCGGTCTCTACGGCCCTGTACGCACCGTTATGCACCTGCATGGGCACGCTCTCTACGAACGCGTTCACGAACACGGCGTCGCCATTCGGCAGTCGACCGTCGCGACGTGCGGCCGCCAGAGCCCCCGCGGCCAGCAGCAGCAGGAGGAGGAGGCGTCTCACCATGGAGCAGGCGAGAAGTCAAATAGTCGGAGTGTCAAAGGCGGACGGGCGGGACACGTGGGCCGCACATCCAGCCAGTCAGCGCGGCCATGCGGCTTGGTTCATGGAAAGAACCGAAACGGCGCCTAGTGCCGCAACGTTCCTCATGTTGCCGTTCGAAGTGCGAACTTAAGCCAATGGAGAGTAACCTGTTACACATGCGAATAAAAGAATAAAAGAAAGATCCAACTGAACAGAACTCAAATTACATATATGCCGCCTAGAAACACGGCTATTTACATCTATAGACACACCAAATGCGGCTGATCATTAGGCTCTGTTGTTGCGGATCGAGCAGAGCTGCTGGCACTGGCGCTGGCACTGGCATGGACGCTGGCTCTGGGGGCCGCTCGAGTGAGTTTGGGCGTGGAGAGCCCCTCGAAGAGGTCTCTCATGACGGAGTTGGGGTGGCGCATCTCCTGGCGCCACGTGAGCCAGCCTGTGAGCTCCAGCCGCTGCGCCTGGTCGACCGGATCGCGAGCGTTCTGCGCTCGAAGGCGGTCTCGTGATACAGACCGTCGAGCGTAGCTGCGCCAAACAGTGACGCCGGCGAGGAAGATGCCGATGATGAGCAGCATGAGCACGCCAACGATCGTGGCGTACTGGTCCTCGCTTACCTGGCCGCCAGAGCAATGGCCGGTCGTCTGGGCCACCCATTGCGTCGACTCGCAGGCCTTGGCGCAAATGCAGCCGTCTGTGCCGAAGCAGACCTCTTCGTTGGCTGTCATGTTCTGTCGCTGCGCGTCCGTCACGACGTAGCTGGCATTGTTGGCCTCAGCGTCGCAGAGTTCACAGGCGTTGTCCGAGGCGTCGCAATAGCTCCGATTGAGAGACGAGAAGATGCCCACGGTCTCCAATAATGTGAACAACTCTGCGTTTGTGATGCTGGCGTTGATCTGCGCTGCGATCTGCAAAGACAGCTCCAGCTGGTCGAGCGAGTGGCACTCGCCAGCGTCGACGTCCAGGAAGCAGCCGATGGAGTGGTCAGGCACCGGCACGTTCAGACACGCGGAGCAAGTGCGCTCCTGTGAGCAGCCGGGCGAGACAGGCTCCCAGGCACACAGATCGGGTCCGTTCCATGTGATCTCCTCGTTGCTGCTGCTGCTGCTGACTGAGGCCGATCGATCGGAAGAAGCAGCCATGGGCTCTGGTGCAAGTGGCCAAGTGGAGTGGCTGTACAGAGAGGAGGATGAAGAAGAGACTCTGAGGAGCGATGCTGGATGAGAGACAGTGGCTCTGAGAACAGAATCTCCCCGATCCTGCGTCCCCATCGTTCTCATTTCTCCCAGTGGGACGACCAAACGGATGGCTCCATGGCCGCTGAGCCAGAAACCCAGTCCGTGCATAGACAGAACAGCCAGTCACCCAGTTCAACGACTGTGAATCCTGTCATACATGCTACATCATATCTCACAACACAGGAACGACAGTGCGTCCGGCATCCGTACCGTCGAGCCTGCCGAACCTGATTACTACCAGATACAAATCCGCCAGGATAGGCCTGATGGGCGTGACGAGCAGCGCGTGAGCACGTCGCTCTGCATGCAGGCAGGCATTGGCTGCGAATGCGCAATGCCCAGTCACGGCGCTCTCTTCTCCCACTCCTTTGCTCTGCACCAAATCGAAATGCCAACAGAGAGACGTAGGAAAGAGGTGCTGCTATTGACTTTTGCCATGGAAACGATTGGATTGCATTGCGCTTGCAAAGGAAAGACAACGGAGCACGTTCAGTCGCCAGTAGCGAGTGGATCTAGAGGCTCTAGTGGTGTTCCTCGTTGTCGCAGAGCTCCTTGTAGGCTTCTTCGTTGAGCAGATCGTCCAGGTCCGAAGCGTCATCGATCTGCACACATAGAGACTCTCATTAGATCGAGCAGACCCAATCAGCTCCATAGTTACGCGCCAACGTACCTCGATCTTGACGAACCAGCCGCTGGTCATGGCTTCTTCGTTCACCAGGCTCGGGTTCTCGCTCAGATCCTGCATTCAGTTCATTCCTCTATCAGCCAGACTGCCGTTGCGTGCGTACAGAAGAGAGAGGGGGCATTATACCTCGTTGGTGGCGACGATCTTGCCAGACGCGGGGAGGTACACGTCACTGGCAGCCTTGACAGACTCCACGGCGCCGAAGGCCTCGCTGTTGATCACACCCAAACCGCCCAGTCAGTCCCATGCGTATCTATCCGCAAAAGAGCGGTAGAGCCAACGCACCCCTTGGCGAAGCTGTCGCCCACGGACGGCAGGTCCACGTAAACCACGTCGCCGAGCGAGTTCTGCGCAAAGTCCGTGATGCCGACGGTGCCGGTCTTGCCGTCCACCTTGATGTACTCGTGCTGCTTGGTGTAGAAGGTGGAGAACCACGCGGGGCGAGCGGCCGCCGAGCGGAAGGACGAGCGCGCGAGCGTCTTGGCCACACGAAGAGCGAGCACCATGTCTTATCTATTGGGTTCTGGGGGTCGGCACACAAATCTTGGAGTGGAGCTTTACCACAGGAACGGGACTGATCCCAATCTAAAAACCTCAACCGCCGCGTGACTTTGACTTGAACGAGTGCACGTGAGGTTTTATACACGCATGGCTGCTTTGGCTCTGTCCGCCACGGTACTGGACTGCTTCATCCGGCTGGAACCATCCAACCCAATCGAGTTATGATGCTGCGACTGGCGCTGCAGCAACGGCGGCCGGTGTGGGCCCGAGCCTCCAGCCCCAGCCTGCTGGCCGCGCTGGACCAGCAGCGGTGCATGAGCTCGGAGACCAAGCTGGTCAAGCGCAAGGTGGCGCTCGTGGCCGCGTATCTGGGCACGGGCTACCACGGCGTGCAGCTCAACGAGAACGTGAGCACGATCGAGGACGACCTGCGCCAGGCCATCTTCAAGGCCGGCGCCATGCGCGAGTCTAACTTCGTGGACCTGCGCAAGATCGACTGGTCGCGCAGCAGCCGCACGGATAAGGGCGTGCACGCCGGCTGCATCGTGGTAGGTGCATGCTTAATCCACTGGCTGTTAGAGGATTGCTCGGTCTCACGATGTGTCTTGCGCTCTAGTTCTCCGGCAAGCTGCTCATTGACGAGGAGAAGGACGTGGATCCGGACACCGGCCGCGTGCGTGGCCTCGCGGAGCGCCTGAATGAGTCGCTGCCGGACACGATCCGCATCTTTTCGGCCACGCGCGTTAACAAGCGCTTCGCGGCGCGCAAGAACTGCGTGCTGCGCGAGTACGAGTACTTCATGCCGCTGTCGTTCCTGGAGAAGAACTACCTCAAGACCGACGAGCCGCTGGACGTGGACCAAGCTGTGGAGCAGTTTTGCAGCACGCTGCGCCGCTACGAAGGTATCCATGACTTCCACAACTTCACCAAGGCCCGGTCCTTCTTCTACAAGGTGCACGCCAAGGTGCGCGCCTTCAAGCAGTTCAGGACGCGCGCGCAGCAGGACGCCGACGCTGAATTGGCCGCGAGCGCCGCCTCCAGCGTTGAAGAGAGCGAGCAAGACGAGGTGGAAGAAGGCGAGGACGACGAGGAAGAGGACGAGGAGGAAGCCAGCAACAGCGACGAATACGCGGTGGATAACGGCAGCCAATTCGAAGGCCCCGACGAGATCTCGCGCAAGCTGCTGCCGCGCCACCGTCGTGCCGTGTACTCGTGCACAGGCAGTCTGATCAAGGACTTCTACGGCGAGCCGTACCTGCGTGTCCACATTGTGGGCCAGGCGTTCTTGCTCAACCAGATCCGATGTATGGTCGGCGGCGCCTTGGCTGTGGCCACTAAGGGAATGTCGCGCACGGCGTTCGATGCAGCTCTCGGTGCGTAATGGGCTTGCACTTGCTGGACCGATCTCTCTTGCTGACTCGTGCGTGTGTCCTCTTAGACACCAACCGCATTGTGCGCGTGCCCATCGCCCCGGCTGAGGGTCTGATCCTGCTCAGCAGCTCCTTCGGTGGCAAACTGCACACGGTGTCGCTGTACGAGGACTCCAACACGCAGCTGGCCAAGGAGCGCAAGGGGCTGTCGCATCGCACACTGCTGACCCAAGCGGAGGACGACGCCATGACGGCCTTCCGCGAGAACCTCATCTACAAGGAGGTCAAGAAGAACTGGAACGCCGAGGGCGACCTCGATCGCTGGGGCTCATACCTGGAGCGCGTCTACGACTCCAACGCCAAGCTGGACGACGAAGAACTCGCGCAGGTGCTGGCGAATGTTGATGCTGCAAACCAGGAGCGCGCCAGCAAGCGCCACAACATCGTGCGCAGGAACCGGATCGACCTGGTGGAGCGCGAGAAGCCGCGCGCGATGATGCCCAAGCAGTTCACGACCAAGCTCTGCGTGCGCTACGCGGTCGCCCCTGGCATTTTCACGTCGGATCTGCGCCGTGGCGTGTCCAAAGTAAGTGCTTGCTAGCTGCACGTTGTAGCTCAGGAGACAGAGAACTGATGCTTGTTGTGTGTGTGTGTAAATGCAGCACTTGCGCATGGGCAAGCTGCCTCTGGACTCAGACGAGAACGCCATTCTGCAGTACATTGACAACTACGGCGTACAGAAGATGGCGGAGGAAGGACGCAAGCTGCGGCTCAGCATCCGCACGTAAGAGCACCAGGAAGAAGCAGGCAAATAGAGCAACATAGATAAGCAGTCATCTCTCTACAAGCGTCACGAGTGTGCCGGAGGTGACTCTGGTGCACTGCACGAGCCCACAGCCTTCCATGTCTGCGAGATGATACTCGAGCTCGAACGGCGAGTGGCGCAGCTTGGTCTTCTTGAGCTGCTGCTCTGCCACCTGCTTGTACCGCGTGCGTTTGATCGTGCCCAGCAGCGCTGTGCGCGTCTTCTTGACCGCAGTGACCAGCTTCCCGATCGCTGGCACCGACAGGTGGAAGCTCTCGCTGCTCAGCTGCACGGTCGGCAGCAGGTAGCCGAGTCGGTGGAGCCACCTGAGGCCATGAACGAAGATCGGTCAGTTCACTGCCACTCGGCCATTCCCATGCTGTCATTGGTGTGTACGTACATGATGTCCGTTCGAACGGCCTGCTCGTCCAGCATCTCAATGTTGCCGTTGAAGGCTTGCACCAGCGCACTCATGGTGATGGTCTGCAGTCCGCAGAGCTGCGGGAACGCTCGTCGCAAGTGGTCCAGCGCGTCCAGCTTGGCTTGGAGTGCCTGCAGCTGGTCCTGGCCACGAGTCTGCACTCGCTGGGTCTCCAGCAGCCGCAAGGACCTGTCCAGCCGCGCCAGGAACTCCGTGCGCCGGATCAGCACCGTGTCGCTCACGCCCGTGGGCACAGGGAACGCCAGTAGCTCGGCGCTCTGGCGTAGGCGATGCACGCTCTGGTCGATGAATGTGCGGTTGGGTAGCACTGCGTATCTGTGGGGACAAGGACCGCCGCGTGAGCCCCAGCCAGGTGTAGCTATTGTAAGTGGCCGTACAATTGGTGCCACAGGATGAGCGGCGGCAGGTCGAGCGATGCGAAGCCCCGCGCATTGCGGTTGCTGAGCAGCTGGATACTGGAAAGCGTGTCGTCTATGAGCGCGGCACACGCGCCCCACTGCGCGTCCTCGTCCTCCTCCGCGCGGGCTCTGGCCTGCGGCCGCTGCAGTCGGCGCAGCATCAGAGTCGACGAGTGTCTTATGTGGACTTCATGTCTATTAGTAAACCGTCTAGTAAACGAGTTTCTCTGCGAGGAGAGTTCAGTGGGCAGAACGGGAGAAGTCCCACTGGGTGTGATGGCGCACTGCCCAGATAGGAAGAGACACAGGACGCATCCGCGTTGGCCTCTTCATGTGAAGCAAAGTCCGTTTGGTCGTCAAGCCCTGAGGGAATTGGCTCAGGACGTCGCCGATGAAGGCGTGCGTGTTTTCTGAATGTACCCAATCCTGTTCGCAAGCCATTTGGTCCTAGCCCTATGAGCACATGCTCCCAGTTTCACCTTTCCAGCTGGAAAGATGGTCCGTATCGAAGTATACGTATATTCGAAACGCAAAAAAAAATCGTCCAGAAGTTGATCAAGAAAAAAATCAGGCCGTGTGGCTTAAATGTCCTCGTATACGCCAGCACTTGCTTGTGAAGTATACTTTGTCGCACATCATTTGAGCTTTTAGGCACCGACTATACGGATTTATTCTTGTAAACTTTGTTCTCGAACTCTTGACCTATCATTCGCCACCAACCCTATGACCCCAACATCCGTCAGCGACACGACAACGCTTACCGTGGCCCAATAGAGGCCGACCGTCAATATCACTTGACGGACCGCAACGCAAGCCTCAAGCACGTGACGCAGCTCATGACGTTAACGCGAAGGACCGTAGTGGCCGCAGCGGTGTTGGCTGTGGCTGCATGTGTGGCCGAGGCTAAGACATTCGCTACTAAGTCGGGTATCCTCGAATGGGTCGACCCGTCCACGCCAGACTCTCATCAGACGTATACCAGCTCCCGCGGCGACACATGGAACCTCGTCATGAGCGACGAGTTTAACACGGCAGGCCGCAGTTTCAAGCCGGGCAAGGATCACCTGTGGACATCCATGGACAAGGCCGATGGTGTGAACGCGGCCCTCGAAGTGTACTCGCACAACATGACGAGTACAAAGTGCGACTCGGACGGCACGTGCTACTTCTACATCGAGACGGACACGGACGAGATCTCGCTCAAGCTCTGGAACTCATACCTGAGCCCTGCTGGCTATGAGACCACGACATTTGTACGTATAGCGCCCCCCCTCACTATACCGGTATGTGGTGAGACTGATCTGGATGCGTTTGTGTAGTACTACCGATCGGCCATGGTCATGTCCTGGAACAAGTTCTGCTTCCAAGGTGGCATGCTGGAGGTGCGCGCGCAGCTGCCAGGCGTCACGAGCTCCAGCAACCCGGACATCGCCAGCGGCTCCACCGGCCGCGTGTCCACAATCGCGTATTACCCCACGTGGCCCGGCATCTGGATGATGGGGAACCTGGGTCGCGCCATCTTCAGTGCGTCCACCAACCGCATGTGGCCCTACTCGTACAACGAGTGCAACGAGACGGTTTTCAACTCGTCCAACCAGCGCATCAGCGCGTGTGACGACAGTCCTGGCTCCGGCATGAACGCCAACCAGGGCCGCGGCGCTCCAGAGATCGATCTATTGGAAGGCGCCGGCACGACCATCTCGTCCTCCATCCAGATCGGACCGGCCATGCCAATCAAGTTCCGCATGATCGGAGACGAGTACGCCGTGGGCTCCTGTGTCTACGCGTACACTTGTACGACCTCCGGCGGCAACATCCCCGATGTGCCCACGGCCACGTACTCCGCGGCGCGAGACTACAAGACGTGGTACCAGGGACTCAAGTACGGCGCCAACAACTACTGCGTAGCCGAGTCGGCTCAGAAGCAGACGTACGCCACCATCAAGGCCTCACTCAAGGCCGGCATCACGGAGAACACGTGCTCGCTCACGACCTGTCCGGCCTCGTACGATGTGGACGGCGAAGTCGCTCTCATTGACGGCACGACGTCGGACTATTGGGGCATCAACACCAACGGCACGTGCTTCCCCAAGCAGAACGGCTACAAGGGCGCGTACCTGTGTAGCGCTGGCAACACGGCCGAGTACTGCGCGGACTCCTCAGGCTCCGGCTCGTCGGACTCGTCGGACACCAAGTTTGCGTACGGCATGGACGCCATCTCAGCCAATTGGCCGCTCCACGTTGGCGTGTACACCGACTTTGTGACCTATCAGCTCGAGTGGGTCATGGGCTCCAGTGGCTATGCTCGCTGGATGCTGGCGGGCAGTCCGCTGTTTGAGATTCCGGCCAGCGCCATTGAGAACCCGCCTCAGGACGCAGGCCAACTGAACCCCAAGAAGCTGATGCTGGAGGAGCCCATGTACATCATCATGAACGTGGCGCTGTCCAGCACGTGGGGCACGACCCCTCCGAACGCTGGCGGGGCGTGCAGTGGAGGCTCGGGGTCCACTGACGCAGCCATTTGCGACGCCTTCCCCATGTATCTGAAGATCGACTACATCCGTCTGTACCAGGACCAGAGCTCCAACTCGAGCATGGCGTACGGTTGCGATCCGACTACACACCCGACGGCGACCTGGATCGAGGACCACATCGACGAGTACGTGGACGACGACAATCCGCACACCGTTGTGTCGGGTGGCGGCTTCTGTACCAGCGACGACGACTGCACCATCACTCTCGACTCCGGCAGCTCTGTCGTCACGGGATCTTGCTCCAGCGGCCGATGCAAGTGCAAGAGTAGTTCGTGGAAGGGCCCTCGCTGCGTCACGACCGGCACGTCCAGCAGCACCAATACCACGGCCAGTGACGACGATACCAGCAGCACCGATACGTCCTTCGGGCCGTCCTTCGTGGTCGCGCTCGGCACCTCCGGCATCTCCATCGCTATCACGGCTATCGCTGTGTACCTGTCCGTGAACGCGGCTGTCAAGACGGCCGCCGAGCGCAGCCATGCGCTGGCGGCGCAACCCAAGAGCGCCATGTCCATCGGCTCGGCGAGCGACGTGGGAGTCAAGCCTCCGAAAGATAACTATAGTACGAACTTTGTGTAGAGTGGCCTGGTAATCCGTAATGCAATCCAATGGCCGTAAAGGACGGGGGGAATCTGCTTGTGAGTCCAGATCAGAGCCAAGTGAATCTTCTCGCCACGCTGACTTCCTGCGTGGCTTGATGGGAGATGGGGTCGGTAGAATGTGGGGCCGCCCAACGGTTCTTCTGCCGCAGTGGCAAACAGGTTGAAGGCGCCTCAGTGCGCAACGAGAGCTCAAGACCGCAGCATTCGTAGCCTACATGCTGCTACCAGTGCGACTCCGTCCTCATGCAAGCCTGGAGGCCGTCGGAAGTAAGATCCCGCAAGCTTCGCCGTCGTTTTGGGCCCTCAAGGTGCTGACTACAGCTGCTGGGGGCTCATTCGGCTCCTTTCTACGCTTGGCGCTCGATTGCGGACTCACACGCGCCACTGGTCTCATGCTCGGCGCACTGGCTGTGGCTCTGGAGCACCAAGTGCAGCTCAAGCAGTCAGAGACTTTCTTCTACTGGCTGGTGGTCGTGGTCTTGGCCGCCACAGACGCACTCTTCATCGACAATCTGCGCTTCACCTTCAGCGTGGACGTGGAGATCATGACCGTTATCTTCTCGGCTCTGCTGCTGCTGGCCTTTGGCTGTTGGTGCTCCCTGGAGAAGTCGCTGTCGATCGATTGTATCAACACCACGAGGCGCGAAGCGATGTACTGGCTCGTGCTGCTCTTGACACTGGCACTGGGCAAATGCATGAGCGATCTGGCCCCGCAGACGCTGGAGAACCTGAGCTACGGCGTGTACGCTTCGCTGCTGTGTCTAAGCAGCCTCTTGGCAGTCTCTTCGCGCTGGCTATTCAAGACCAGCCCAGTGCCTCTCTTCTGGACCGCCTGCGTTCTGGCCAGCGCCGTGGGATGCTCTGTGGCCGATCTGCTGAGCGCAAGCGCATCCGCCGCGGTCGATCTCAGTCATCATGGCAGTGGCGCAAACAGCGGGAGCTCTGCCCACGAGCCTCCCTCCGGTCTCACCTTGGGTCTTGTATTCCTGCCACTGGTGGCGCTGCTGCTTGGCGCTGTGAGGGTCGCAAAGGCCAAGTCGCACGAGCCACGAGCCACCCAGCCTGCCATGGCTATGAGCAACGTGGCCCCAGCTCATGACCAACACGGTATCCCAATACGCACCTGAACGACGGTGGTCTTCGTTGCGTTACGATTAGTTGGCGTCACGTGCAATGCAGAGGAGCCGCTACATACGCTTCGCGATCTCACGGGCCGCGTGTGTCGCGCTGGAAAGCCGGCCAGTGTGTATCTCCCAGCAACAGCAGCAGGCCTTGGCCATGAGTGTGTCGCGAGGCCGCAGCCAATGTGGTCGCTCTCAGTCTGTTCACGCAAAGGCTCACGACGCAAACGACACGCACGATTGCTTGAAGTTGCTCCGTACATCTGCCAGAAAAGGATCTTCACATGATCTGTCGTCGTTTATTACCTGTTTAAATTAATCATTTGCAACTTCATGCTGAAAATGGGGGCATCAAGTGTGATGATTGTGAAGCATCCTTGCAATTTTGACCTGCCATATTAAATATTGAAAGTTTCCCCAGCTGAGCTTCATCATCGTGATGTGGGTCGTTGCAGCTCAAGCTGACTGGCAGATTTGCGCAATCGGCATGGATACCAAGTGCTTTCACACGAACAAAGTTGATTGTGCAGCGTATCAGGAAAGTAAAATCCTTCACTGTACTTGCGCCATTTTATGATCCTTGGAGAATGGGTGATCACCCGTCCGCTGGCGGTCCAGCTTTGTCACGCCCGGCCCACGTAACAACGAAGCAGCAACAACACGACTGATCCGCGATGTCACACATTCACGAAGGTACTCTATCCTCACTCGACTATTTTGTAGTAAGGTGTGCAATCCAGCACCGCAGAGCGGGTCTCTCATGGCGTTCGTATGGAAGGCGGCCGCAATGGTCGTGATGATGGCGGCCTGTGCGGTTCATCTTGGGGCCGAAGGCAAGACGTTTGCGACCAAATCAGGTATACTCGAGTGGGTCGACCCGGAAACGCCGACCGCAGCCCAAACGTATACCAGCTCCCGCGGTGACACATGGAATCTAGTCATGAGCGACGAGTTCAATACGGCCAACCGCAGCTTCAAGCCCGGCAAGGACCACCTGTGGACGTCCATGGACAAAGCCGATGGTGTGAACGATGCGCTTGAAGTGTACTCGCACAACATGACGGGCACCAAGTGCGACTCGGACGGCACGTGCTACTTCTACATCGAGGCCAACACGGACGAGATCGCGCTCAAGCTCTGGAACTCGTACGCCAGTCCCGCGGGCTACGAGACCACGACCTTCGTAAGTTGCGCTTGCGGTAAATGTCGGAGGCTTGAAGCGCTGACTCGTGTCTTGCGTTGCAGTACTACCGATCGGCCATGGTCCAGTCTTGGAACAAGTTCTGCTTCCAAGGCGGCATGATCGAAGTGAGTGCGCAGCTGCCAGGAGTGACCAGCTCCAGCAACCCGGACATCGCCAGCGGCTCCACCGGCCGCGTGTCTACAATCGCCTACTACCCGACTTGGCCTGGTATCTGGCTGATGGGGAACCTGGGCCGCGCTATCTTCAGCGCATCCACGAGTCGCATGTGGCCTTACTCGTACAACGAATGCAACGAGACAGTTTTCAACTCGTCCAACCAGCGCATTAGCGCCTGTGACGACGACCCAGGCTCCGGCATGAACGCCAACCAGGGCCGCGGCGCTCCAGAGATTGATCTATTGGAAGGCGCCGGCACGACCATCTCGTCCTCCATCCAGATCGGACCGGCCATGCCGCTGGAATTTCGCATGATCGGAGACGATTACGCGGTGGGCTCTTGCGTCTACACAGCAACGTGCACCACGTCAGGCGGAAACGTGCCTGACGTGCCCACGGCCACGTACTCCGCGGCGCGTGACTACAAGACGTGGTACCAGGGACTCAAGTACGGCGCCAACAACTACTGCGCGTCTGCCTCTGCTGACAAGCAAACTTACGCGACCATCAAGGCCTCACTGAAGGCCGGCATCACAGCCAACAAGTGTACGCTCACGACCTGTCCGGCCTCATACGACGTTGACGGCGACATCAGCCTCATGGATGGATCGACGGAGGATTACTGGGGCATCAACACCAACGGCACGTGCTTCTCCAAGGCGAACGGCTACAAGGGCGCGTACTTGTGCAGCGCTGGCAATACGGCCGAGTATTGTCCTTCATCCACGTCGTCCACGTCGGATATGACCAAGTTTGCGTACGGCATGGATGCCATCTCGGCCAATTGGCCGCTGCACGTTGGTGTCTACACAGCGTTCGTAACGTACCAGCTCGAATGGGTCATGGGCTCCAGTGGCTACGCGCGTTGGATGCTCGACGGAGCTCCTCTGTTTGAGATCCCTGCAAGCGCCATTGAGAACCCGCCGCAGAACGCTGCGCAGACGAACCCCAAGAAACTGATGCTGGAGGAGCCCATGTACATCATCATGAACGTGGCGCTCTCCAGCTCCTGGGGCACGACGCCGCCGAACCCCACGGGCCCCTGCTCGGGCGGCTCTGGATCTGACGACGCGGCCATCTGTGACGCCTTCCCCATGTACCTGAAGATCGACTACATCCGTGTCTACCAGGACCAGAGCTCCAACTCGAGCATGGCGTACGGCTGTGATCCGTCCACTCATCCGACAGCGACCTGGATCGAGGACCACATCGACGAGTACACTGACGATGACAATCCGTACACAGTGGTGTCGGGTGGCGGCTTCTGCACCAGCAACGACGACTGCACCATCACTCTCAACTCGTCCACCTCAATTGTCACAGGCTCGTGTTCCAGCGGCCGATGCAAGTGCAAAAGTACGTCCTGGAAAGGCCCTCGCTGCGTTACGGCCGGCTCGTCGTCGTCCACCACCAGCACCAGCAGCAGTAGCAGCACGTCAGACACGGACGAAGACTCGACGGACTCTTCCTTCGGGCCGTCCTTCGAGGTTGCGATCAGCATGTCGGGGCTCACGGTCGTGGCCACGGCTGTGGCCGTGTACTTCTCCGCCAAGGCGCCGGTACAAACGGCGGCTGAGCGCAGTCAGTGGATGGCCTTCCAGCCCAAGAGCGCAATGTCCATCACCTCGGCGGCGGATCTTGCCCCCAAGCGTTCCATGGCATCCATGCCTGAGCATAATTATAGCACCAATTATAGCACCAACTTTGTATAAATAATAGTGAATCCGTTTCAACAACACACGTGGAAGTTCCTATCGCCTTTTCATATACAAAAGAAGAATCCAAGCACAGTGCTGCAGGATGGCGCCAATGGCGACTGCATGAGCATTGCAGAGCTGACCCAATCGCAAGCACTGCGGTGGATGCAAGTTCAGCAGCAGCTGAACATTCGCCGCCCCCTCCGTCGGTGCTGGTTGTCTTCACTATGCAGCTAGACGCTGCATATCTCGTGTCTGGCTGCGCAAGACCTTGCTCGCTATTCGCAGTTATGCAGGAAGGAGCCAGTTTACCCATTTCGGATCTTTACACACGAGCTTTTGGACGATCACGCTTGACACAACACGCGACCATTCGCAACTTATGCTATCCAAGGGAATCTTGAAGACTTTGTACAAGCCTTTGGTTGTCATACCACCATTCACAGTGGATGGTAGTCTGCCCCCAAGCAGTTCAGTATCTGTGAGCTATAGAGCAAATCTGGACTCATCGGAAACGCCGCGCGAATCCGTCGAAAATCTAGCAGGCTAGTTTCCACGTAATTGTTCGAGCCGCCACTCAATCCGCACTGCCCAACTCATTCACAATGACCTTCCGGCAGTGGATAGCGGGGGCTGTCTTGGCCGCCGTGGCTGTGATAAGTGTGGCACCCCTCGCCGCCGACGCGAAGTCGTCCGCGACCAAATCAGGTATACTCGAGTGGGTCGACCCGGAAACGCCGACCGCAGCCCAAACGTATACCAGCTCCCGCGGTGACACATGGAATCTAGTCATGAGCGACGAGTTCAATACGGCCGATCGCAGCTTCAAGCCCGGCAAGGACCACCTGTGGACGTCCATGGAGAAGGCCGACGGTGTGAACGCCGCTCTTGAAGTGTACTCACACAACATGACGGGCACCAAGTGCGACTCGGACGGCACGTGCTACTTCTACATTGAGTCTATCACGGACGAGGTCACGCTCAAGCTCTGGAACTCGTATGCCAGTCCCCCTGGCTACCAGAACACGACCTTCGTACGTTCGTTTGGATGATCGTGTCTGCGATGCCAGAGACTGACGAGCAGCTTGTGTTGTGTAGTACTACAGGTCGGGCATGGTCCAGTCCTGGAACAAGTTCTGCTTCCAGGGCGGCATGCTGGAGGTCCGCGCACAGCTGCCAGGAGTCACCAGCGCCAGCAATCCCGATGTGTCTGGCGGAAGCTCTGCGCGCGCAGCCAGTAGCTCGTTCTATCCGACGTGGCCCGGCATCTGGATGATGGGAAACCTGGGGCGCGCCATCTTCAGTGCGTCCACGAGTCGCATGTGGCCGTTCTCGTACAACGAGTGCAACGAGGCGCTCTTCAATTCGTCCAACCAGCGCATCAGCGCCTGCAACAGCCATCCAGGCTACGGCTTGAACGCCAACCAGGGTCGCGGAGCGCCGGAGATCGATCTCTTTGAAGGCGCAGGCACGACCATCTCGTCCTCGATTCAGCTCGGGCCCGCCATGCCGATTGAGTTTCGTATGGTCGGCGACTACTACGCCGTTCCATCGTGCGTCTACAAAGCAGAGTGCACGACCATCGGTGGGAACGTGCCCGATGTACCCACGGCGACATACGCGACGCGCAAGCACAAGACATGGTACCAAGGACTGCGCTACGGAGCCAACAACAACTGCGCCACGAATTCGTCTGAGAAGCAGGCGTATGCAACGGTCAAGGCCTCGTTGGCAGCCGGAATCACGCAGAACACCTGCTCGCTCACGACTTGCCCGGCGTCCTTTGACGTCAACAGCGACATCAGCTCTATCGATGGCACGACAGCCAACTATTGGAGCGTCAACACCAACGGCACGTGCTTCGCGCAGATGAACGGCTACAAGGGCGCGTACTTGTGTAGCGCTGGCAACAGGGATACCTATTGTCCTGCAACCAACCTCTCGGCCAACTCGACCATCATGACCAAGTTCGCATACGGCATGGACGCCATCTCCACCAATTGGCCGATTCACGTGGGCGCGTACACGGGATACTTGATTTATCAGCTGGAATGGGTCATGGGATCCAGCGGCTACATCCGCTGGATGCTCGATGGTAGTCCGCTGTTCGAGATCCCTGCCAGCGCAATTGAGAACCCGCCGCAAGATGTCGGCCAGACCAACCCAAAGAAGATCATGCTGGAAGAGCCCATGTACCTCATCATGAACGTGGCACTATCCAGATCTTGGGGATCGGCCCCACCGAACCCCGCAGGCGCGTGTTCAGGTGGCTCCGGAGCCAACGACAAGGTCATCTGCAGCGGCTTCCCATTGTATCTCAAGGTGGACTACATCCGTGTGTATCAGGAGCAGAGCTCCATGGCCTTCGGCTGCGATCCGTCGTCCCATCCGACAGCCACATGGATCGAGGGCCACATTGATGAGTACACGGACGCCAACAATCCGCACACATTCGTCTCGGGCGGCGGATTTTGCGCCAGCGACGCCGACTGCACCATCGCGCCCACGTCCAAGAGCTCCGTCATCGTCACGGGCTCGTGCTCCGACGGTCGCTGCAAGTGCAAGAGCAGCTCGTGGACGGGTCCGCGCTGTGTCACCACTGGCGCGTCTTCGTCCAGCAGCGTCAATAGCAACAGCACCGCCAGCGACTCGGAGAGCTCCACAGACACGTCCTTCGGCCCGTCTTTCGGCATTGCGCTCGGCACGGCGGCCTTGTCCTTGGCTGCCACGGGTGCGTCCGTGTACTACTCCATGATCTCCCCAGCACATATAGCCACGAAGAAGAATTTGGAGCCCAAGGCCACTCGGTCAATCGTGCTCTCGGCCTACGCGGGGGAGAATTATAGGTCGTCTACGAATTACAGCACCAACTTTGTATAATAACAACCAACATATTTTGTGAAGACCCCTCATCTTACGCTTTGGTGTCACTCAAGTGTGTAGGTGGACCCACTTTCATCAATCCCCAATTGGCACCAGACAGAGCGAATCAGGATGACCGAGAGCTGGAAGAGCAAGATGCTGCGAGGTGAGCTGTACGACAGTATGGACGACACGCTCGTGGCCGAGCGCCATCGTGCGCGTCTGCTGGTGAAGCGCTACAACGACCACGGCGTGTGCGATGCCACGGCCATGAGTGTGCTCCAGGAGCTGCTCGGGTCTGTGGGCGACGACTGCATCATCGAGATGCCCTTCCGCTGCGACTACGGCTACAACATCCATCTGGCGAACGGCGTGTTTCTCAACTTCAACTGCGTGTTGCTCGATGTCTGCGAGATCCGCATTGGCGCACGCACGTTGATGGGGCCGAATGTGCAGCTGTACACGGCCAGCCACCCCCTGAGCCCCTCCATTAGAGCTGACGGACTCGAGAATGGCAAGCCCATCGTGATCGAAGAGGACGTCTGGATCGGAGGCGCCGCTATCATCTTGCCAGGCGTGCGCATCGGTCGTGGATCCGTCATTGGCGCCGGCAGCGTCGTCACGAAGGACGTGCCGCCCATGAGCGTCTACGCC
>JAADVF010000630.1:0-17104 GCA_023334555.1 Elongisporangium undulatum | reverse complement strand
TAGTAATGTGTTCGCCTGCGCCGTGGAATTGCTGATCCTCATGTCGGCCGTCCGCCTGCGGATTACGCTGCCGTACATCCCCCGACCGACCAGAGTGCGCGGCGGCATCCCCGTGCTGGTGGGCGTGACAGTGGTGGTGTCGCTTGTGCTTCTGTTCATCGCCTACTCAGCCTTCCGCAGCGTGTACCAGGCGCTCATGATCATCGTGTGTCTGCTGCCAGGCCTGCTCTACGGCGGCTACGAGTCCTATCTGCGTCACCAGTCATCGCTGCTGACCTAAGAAACTCGGAAGAATCAATAGTATTTAATGAACAACTGTGATACTACAAGCATAAACTTGGCTCAGCTGTCAGTACTGAAGCAGCGGATGCACCGGCCAGACGCGCTCGGACTCGAGCTCGATGAAGATCGGGTCGTCGAAGACCGAGAGGAACTCTTCGAGCGTCATGAGCTCCTCCTGGGCCAGCAGCCAGAGCACGAGCTCGTTGGACGGCAGAAACGTCTGGTCTGTGTTGGACAGGTTCGTGAGGCACTTGCGGAGCTCCGTGGGCTGCATAGGGCCGATGCGCTTCATGAACTTGACCAGGTTCAGGAATGTGTCCACGGCGCTCTGCCGCATCGTATCTGAGCTCCAGTCCTCACTGGAGGAGCGCACCGTGAGCGCAATCTTCTTAACGTAGAGTCCCTGCAGCAAACGCACGGCGTGGGCGTCACATGAGGCCAGGACCTTGAGCGAGCTGGCCTCCAGTACGTGCTGCGTGAGCAGCTGGCGACAGATCTCCAGGAACTGGTCGGCCGACGTCTCGAGGAAGATCACGATGGTCGAGTCCTGCAGCAGCAGCATGCCCGTGGCCTCGCACTGCAGGCGGTCCAACATCTTGGCGAAGTAGTCCTGCGTCTTGCGCGCGTTGTCGCCGGACGGGTCGGCCACTTTGCCCAGAATCACGGACCGTGAGAGGCTCAGTGGCAGCTTGGCGTTTTCGTCGCGAGTCTCCGGCTGGGCGACGTCGCTGTCGCCGTGCGTATCTTCTCCAGCCTGCTGCTGCTCTCGCTGAGCGCGAGGCTGCGGGGGATTGACCAGCGTGAGCACCTCCAGCAGCGACGGCCCGAGCACCTCCAGCTGGTCGAATGTAGATGCGGCTGACGCGTTGGAAGCCGCGACAGGGGCCACTGCGGCAGCTTCCTCGGTGAGGGAGACGGCGGAGCTCTTGGCCACCAGACGGCGCTTGGAGCTGTCGTGCGACAGATGCATGGACGACTCGCCTCGCGCTGGAGCTCCGCGGAACGAGGCGTTCATCTGCCGCTGGGAGGCCTGGCGAAGGCCTGTCTTCTGCTTCTCCATGAGCTTGCTGGCTGATCGTCACTGACGAGTCAGGCGTTGCAGAGGTGTTGAAGAGTCGCTGCTATCGCGCTCGACACGTCGCTGCCATCTGTGGAGCAATGCGGATGAAGTGGCACACAGAAAGCACCCAATACACTGCTATTACGTTAGCTACTGACTCAGCTGCGCCTCAAAGTTCGTGGGGTGGTCTTCGCCCTCTAGCTTACACGCCCCGCCGTCGCAATAGCCGTCGGTCAGCGTCCTCTTCATGTTGGAGAACTTGCACGCGCCTCCGGGGCAGCTGGCGTCCGTCACGTGGTCGAACATGCAGGCGCCGCCTTGGCAGACCGCACTGGCGCAATTTCTACATAGATACCGAGTCATTAGCAGCAGCAAACGGGGTCAGCCACGATAGCGCAAGCGCTCGCACCGGAAGAAACACATGCCGCCCGTGCAAGTGACCTTCTCCTTGCAGTCCGTGAAGAGGCAGCCGCCGCCCACGCAGTTGCCCACGTCGCATGCGGTCTCAATGTGGTTGTAGTCCTTCCAGATCTCCTCATAGTCGATCACGCCTTGCGTCTCCAGCGCCTGCAGAGCCACGCAGAGCACCAGTACAAGCAGTCCCGAGCGCATTTTGGCCCAAAGATCCAATGGTGACCTTTCAAGGCATGGCACGGTAAAATGTACAGTGACACTGTAAAAGGCCGCACGACACGGTAGACTGGGAAAATGGATGAGGACGAGCAACTCTCGACTGATCAGTGTTCTGAAGAGCTCTGTGGGCACGTTCATTGGTTCTCGATGGTGGCACGTATTACGCCAACGTTCACCATTACGTCGTACTCTATGGCTGTTCCATAGTGGGCTCCGAAATCAGAACACCACGCATGAGATCCTGGACCAGCTGAGATCAGTTTGCTCAGATCCGAGGCTTCTCTTCAGTGATGAGAGGCTGCAGTGCTGCCTGTCTGTCTGTTGTGACGAGTGCTTCAGTCTCTACAGCCACCCAGGCACTCTACGCCATGCAATCAACTCGGCCTTGCCTAGTCGATTTGAAATGCTCTGGCTGCTCTCACCTCGAATGGGAAGCCAGGAGTGGGCTTCACCAATGCCGACCAAGGCCAGAGACCTCAACATGACCAACATCCCCATCTCAAAGGCACCGCATCCATGGGTGGCACGCGCTTAGTCCTTTCCCATTGGCGATTCTGCGATCTACCAGAACTCGCGGGAAAGCCGAATCAGATTTTGGCGGGTCATTACCGCTTCAGCCATCCATAAGAAGAGGCACATCTGCATCCCAGCCGATCCACATCTGAGCTCGTGTTTGTGGCCGAGAGCGTCCTCTGTGTGTTCGTTGGAAATGGCTGCAGTCGTGACTGTCACCGTGACCGCCGGATTGCCATTCTCCTTTTCACCAGCCAGTGCCCACGAGCGTCATGGCGGACTCCCCTGTCTCGGCGTCGCCCAAGTCGGACGAGAAGTACACGGACCTCAAGACCCCGCGTCTTGGCGCCGCTCAGCCACAGCTGCATACATCTGTAGGTGGCAGCGCCAGCGATGCTCGTCAGCAGACTGCGCTGATCCGCAGCGAGAAGCTGCGAGGGCTGGCTCACGTGGCCCAGGCCGTCGTCTATGCAGCCATCCTGCTCTACATCCTGGCCCAGCTCGTGGTCTTCACGCCGTGGTACAACCAGCACCTGAAGATCACGCTCAGCGCCTGGTGGGGCGTGCCTGCGTCCCAGGCCAACATGCACGGCGGAGCCCCCGGCATGAAGATGCTCGGCCACTCCGAGATGGTGCGCCCGACCTACGTCTTCCTGTTTGCCATCCTGCCCGTGGTGCTGAGCCTCTTCGCAGTCGAATGGCTGCGTCAGTTCAACGTCCGCCGCGTCACCGCCCGCTGGGTGCTGGCCGTGGCCATGAAGCTGCGACGCAAGCCGCGCTTCTTCGGTCGCTGTGTGTCGTACTTCAGCTATGGCGAGCTGCTGTTCTTGTTCATCACGCTGGGCGGCAACGTGTTCGTGTTCTACTACTACTACAGCCAGCGCGTGACGTCAGCCAAACAGCGAGCGGCTCAAGGCGGCGGCGGTCACGGAGGTCCTGGAGGTGCCGCGGCCTCCAAGGGACTGGAGTTCAACGACTACCTGGACATGGTGGCCGTGACATTGGGTTTCAACTGCATCTTCAACCTGGCCTTCCTCTTCCTGCCGGCCACGCGCAACTCGCCCTGGATGGAGTTTTTCAACATCTCGTACGCCAATGCGGTCAAGTACCACCGTTGGCTGGGCGTGGTCACGGTGCTCACGGCCTTCTGCCACTGCGTCTCGTTCTACACCAAGTGGGTGCGCGAGGGCACGTGGCGCGCCCAGGCACTACCCTGCTTCGACTGCCCGCTGGACTCGCACGAGGGCAACGAGGTCTGGTTCAACGTCTTCGGCGAGCTGGCGCTACTCACGTTCCTGGCCATCGGACTCACGTCGATGCCGTTCATCCGCCGCCGCTGGTACGAGCTGTTCTACTACACGCACCAGCTCTTCTTCGTGGCCGTGGTCTTCGCCGTCATGCACTGGGCGCCCATCATCTGGTGGATCCTGCCCACCTTCGCCGTGTACCTCGTGAACCGCCTGCTGTCCAGCACCAGCGCTTTCGCACCCGTGGACATTAAAGAGTGCACGCCCATCGCCAACGACATGGTCAAGATCGTCATCGCGCGGTCCACGCACCAGGAAGGCGACTACAAGGTGGGCCAGTTCGTGTACTTGAACGTGCCGTCCATCTCCAAACTCCAGTGGCACGCCTTCACGATCGCGTCGTCGCCACAGACCAGCGCCTCGACGCTGACGATCCTCATCAAGTCGCTGGGCGGCTGGACCAACGACCTCGTGCACTATGCGGAGGACTGCAAGCGCCACAACCTGCTGCCGACCATCTATATGGACGGCTTCTACGGCTCGTCACTCGCGGCCTACGAGGAGTACTCGACCGTGTGTCTCGTGGCCGGCGGCATCGGCGTCACGCCACTGCTGGCCGTGCTGGAGGACATGGTAGCCAAGCTGTCGCTGTCGCAGCCCATGCGCCAGAAGGTCGTGTTCGTGTTCACGTTCCGCGAGCTGTCGCTGCTGGAGGAAGTCCACCCGCTGCTGCTCAAGATCCGCGAGTTCGATCCGCAGGAAGAGTTCTTCACGTTCCACTTCACGCTCACGCGCACGCCGGAGGACGCGACCTTGGATCAGCCGCTGGAAGCGCGGACCAAGATCAACGTCGTATCTACGCAGTACGCCTTCGAGACGCTGCGCACGCGCCGCCGCCCCGTGGTCTTCTCGGAGCCGCTGCGCTCGCGAGCCGGCTACCGGTCCCTGGCCTACCTGACCATGTTCTTCTTCAGCCTGTTCCTGGTGGTACTGCTGGAGTACGGCAACGGGAAGATCAAGCGCGGTGGCCGAGACCAGCTCTGGCCGCTGCAGCAGTGCGTGGAGGCTCTCATGCTCTACGGCGCCGCCGTGGTGGTCGTCTACCTCTTCTTCCTGCTCGAGGTCGCGTGCCGCAAGCCGCAGCCGTCCTCCAGCGGCATGACGAGCAAGATCGAGAAGGAGCAGCTCGTGGATCGTGCCGACGTGCCGAGCGTCTTCTCCTCCGTGCGCTCGGCCCAGTACGCCAGCGCCGTGGCCCCGCACGTGCAGACATTCCGCGACTTGCTGGACCTATACAAGGTGCACGTGGGCCAGCGCGTGGACGTGACGGCCGTGATGCAGATGGTGCTGGACTGCCACAGCACCACCGTGCGCACGCAGAAGGCCGTGGGCGTGTTCGCCTCGGGCCCGGACGCGCTGCTCTCGGCGCTGGACCAGGCCGTGACGGCCATTGGCCCGGCCTTCTTCGACATCCACCAGGAGGAGTTCGAGCTCTGATGAGTGTAAATGGGTTCACCCAACCCTTGGGTATCCGCTAGTGCGTGAATAAAACATGTTGTGAGTTGTTTCAAACGATTTTTAACTGGATGTTTGTATGCCTCAATCCAAAGTGACATGCGCATTATTGTATTAAATGCTGATTGCGTCAACAACCTCCATGGGGTTACGTTCCGTCCGTCTGCAAGTTACGCGCATCATTCATTACGCGATCATTCATTATCGGATCGGCCTCCTCCCTCCTCCATCTCTCTCTCCGCCATGAGCTCTCCGCCGCAGAACAGCATGAAGTACCGCTACATGGGCGACACCGGTCTGCTGGTGTCCACGCTGTCGCTGGGCAGCTGGGTCAACTTCAACGATGGCTTCGGCGTGGACAAGGCCTACGACATCATGACGCTGGCCTACCAGCACGGCGTCAACTTCTTCGACAACGCCGAGGCTTACGCCAACGGCCAGTCCGAGACACTCATGGGCGAGGTCGTGCAACGCGGCATCAAGAACGGCGTCTGGGAACGCGAGGACCTGGTGCTCACGACCAAGATCTTCGGCGGCGTCAAGGAGGGCCCGAATGCCAAGGCGCTGAGCCGCAAGCACATCATCGAGGGCACCAAGGCCTCGCTCAAGCGCATGCAGCTGGACTACGTGGACGTGATCTTCTGCCACCGCCCGGATCCACGCACGCCCATCGAGGAGACCGTGCGTGCCATGAACTTCGTGATCCAGCAGGGCTGGGCCTTCTACTGGGGCACGAGCGAGTGGCACTCGCACGATATCCTCGCGGCCTGTGAGATCGCCGACCGCCTGAACCTGATTCGCCCCGTGGTCGAGCAGCCCGAGTACAACATCCTGGAGCGGTCCAAGGTCGAGTTTGACTACAACAACCTGTACAAGAAGTACAAGCTGGGTCTAACGACGTGGTCTCCGCTGGCCTTCGGCGTGCTCACAGGCAAGTACAGTCAGGGCGCGCCCGAAGGCTCGCGTCTGGCCCAGGCCGACTACAGCTTCCTGGCCAACGGCCTGGCCGAGAAGGCTGCCAAGACGGACCAACTCAAGCCCATCGCTGAGGCCCTGGGCGCTACGCTGGCGCAGCTGTCCATCGCCTGGTGCGCCGCCAACACGGACGTGTCGACCGTGATCCTGGGCGCCACGAGCACGGCCCAGCTGGAGGAGAACCTCAAGGCGCTGGCGTTCGTGCCCAAGATCACGCCCGAGATCAAGGCCCAGATCGACGCCATCGTGCAGTTCGTGCCCAAGCTGCCGGTCGTGGAGGCCCGCCTCATTGCGCTGCGTGAGAAGTACCTGTAAGGAGGGGGTACATGTTGCAGTTACCCGCTGAGCGTAACCCAGTTTTGAGTGTAACCCCCCAATCATATCAATGCACTACCGTGGTGCACCTGAATGCAAGGTCATTTGCTGTAAGTAATTTACGGTTATCTTTCGTCCCGTCGTCTATCCGCCTCTTGTGTGACAGATGCGTGTCCATCTGAGAAGCGGACGAGCAAGCATGCGGACCAAGGAGCCGAGACGCCGCGCTGCCGTGGGCTCACTGCTCACGCTGCGGCCGCTGCTGTTCCTGGTCGCGTTCTTCTTCGTGCTGCTGCCGCTCATCGTCTACAACGCCTTCACGCTCGACTACGCGCAGGCGCTGCCCCACGTGCTGCGCGATCCGCTGCGTCTGAACGGCGTCGCTGATGGCAGCGAGCAGCAGCTACAGACGCCCCAACGCCTGCGTTCCGAGGTCATTCAGTGTCTGCGCGTGCACAGTGAGAGCCTCTTGACGCCCGACGCCGTTCAGCGTATCGCTGCTGTCTGTGCTGTGCCAGAAACGGCGCCCAAGCCCAGCAACGAGCGTCTCGTGCACTTCATCCACGTGCCGTTGCAAGCTGTGCCGCTGATCCCCGGAGAAAAGCCGCCAGCCAAGGAAGAGTTCTCGTATCTGGAGTTTGCGGCCGTGCAGTCGATCCGCAAGGCCGTGCAACCCACGCGCATGGTGCTGCATTACCCTGCTACCGAGCCACGCGGCGTCTGGTACACGCAGTGCCAGCGTCATCTCTCGCTGCATCGCGTGCAGTTACCCGAGCTGCACGAGTCGCTTGATATGAATATCTACCAGCGACGGCAGTTGCTGGAGTTCCTGCTGCTGCTGCGGGCATTGCGCAAGCAGGGCGGCGTGGCGTTCTCGGACTTCCACACTCTGCTGCTGCGCCCCATCAGCCAGTTGTGGGAGCAATTCGGCGTGGTGGCCAGCCTCTCGCCTGTGCACGACGACTCGTTGTTCGGCGTGGGCGTGCACGCCATGCAGGCACAAGCGGACAACGCGTTCGTGACGCATCTGGAGAACCAGCTGCTGGACATGGCCAAGCGAGGCGACCATCGGCTGATGGATCTACCGTTGGAGCAGGTCGTGGGCCAACTGACCATCCAGCAGCACCAGCTGGACTCGTCCAAGATGCAGAAGGCCGTCATGGCTGGCGCCGTCATGGGCACGTCCGATCTCTTTGAGCACCTGGGCGTGCATAACCTCAAGGCGCTGGTCACGGCCTCGGTCACAGACCAGAGCATCAATCTGCGGCGCATGGCAGGCTTCCACCTGGACGTCTACGACTTCCACGCCAAGGATACAAACGACAAGGCGCTGCTGCTTTTGGAGGAGCTGCGGCAGAGCGATATCAAGTCCGACACGCTCTTCGGAGCGATCCTGCGCTTCGCAGTCTCGGCCAACACCACAGCAGAGCTGGACCCGCATTTGAACGCCAAGTAGTGGTGTGCGTTCATGCTAAGTTGAAAGGTATTTTGATCATTGGTTTATCCTGACGATGTCTTGATGCAGTTAGACCAGCCTTGGAGCCTTAGGAATCCCATCGATCAGTTGAGATGTCAAGAAGGTGGTTCCATCTTGTGGGTCCTGGTGGACGAGCATGGACATCGGTGACGTCCGTGTTTGTGGAGGTGGAACCCGTGGCCGGGCCTCGCTAGGCCATTAAACGTGAATATCAGGGCAGCTACCTCGCAGGCATCGCTGCCTCCGATCTTGTGGTCTTCAGGAGCCGCGCAGCCTTCGACGCACGACAGTCTCGGGAACCGCAGGCTTCGATTGGGATGCTTGGAAGGTCCGAGCATGAGGACACAGATCGCGAAGGTGCCGCCACCGCGCTCGTCCAGAGCGACACTGCCAGCGCTGATAGTGATACTCCCTCTGACGAACCTAGAGCAGTATCTCCAGGAGTGTGCCGTATTAACACAGTGGACTGTAGGCTCTGTCCACGATATCCCGCTCCTCTGGCAGTTCATGGAGCGCTTGGGCAGCTGCACCGACAAGGGCAAAATCTCTTGGCGCGAGGAAGATCGACGAGTCGCGTCGTTTGTATTGGACGGGTGGCTTCGTCCATCCACTCCAGAGGCCTACAATCCTCTCAGAGCATAAACCGCTGCAAGTGGTTGTGCGTCCCAGTCTCAAAGATTTCCAAATGGTGACTCTGCAACTGTGTCGAGTGTGCTTGGGATATTGCCTTGACGAGTTGGTGCTACGGGCCATCGCAAGGAAGGGATCAAGCTCGAAATCAACCTTTAGCACCAAGCGATTGCGACAGCTGAGCAAGCGCTCCTGTTTCATATCTTTATAAATATTCTCTCGAAATGTCAGGACCGCTGCGCATGCTGCTTGCGTAGATACGTGTCGTAGCAGCCATAGAGCACACCCGGCGCAAGCCCAACCAATAACAAAGCCACCTTGATCGGGTCGTCCATGGTGAAGTACGCAAGCGAGACCAGCACCATGGACACGCAAAGGGCCACAACCACGAGCACTGGCACGCCCCCAGGCATCTTGGTCGGTCTTGGGATGGAGGGCAGCGTGTATCTCAGCCGAATGGCCGCCAGCACGATCACCAGCTCCACCGTACAGGACACCACGTTGCTTACGGTCAGTAGCTGGTCGAACTTAAGCATCGAGAGCAGCAGGATGCAGACCCAGGACGTGAAGATGGCCACGTGCGGACTCCGGAACCTCGTGCTGCGAATTCCCAGCACCTGCGGCACGAGATCGTAGTCGGCCATGCCTGCGAGCTCGTAAGCTTGGCAGTACGAGCCACTGACGTAGAGCCCCACAGCCGTGGCCATGGCAGACACTAGGACGAATACTTCCAAGAACCTGCCACCGACCTGCTCGGCAACGAGGACGTACGAGCCATCTTCGAAATCCCACCAGGGCAGGTCTCCGCCCAAGACTGCCGCTACCAGTGGCAACACAACGGTCGCGATCCCCATGAGGACGGAGATGAAGATGGCCTTGGAGTACACTCGAGACGGGTTCTTCACTTCGCCCGCGAAGACGGAAGCGAAGTTGATGCCGCTGTAGTTCCAGAAGAGGGTATTGAGCAGCGTCCCCCAGTCGATGAAGACTGGCCCGTTGGAGTCAGTCTTGTGGGCAGCATCGTCCTTCGCAGCCGAGTTGAAGTGGCGCACTTGAAGCAGCACACTGGCGTCGTGGGAGTTCGAGTAGGCCCAGATTGTGAACATCACAAACGGCACGATCGTGATAACGAGAAGCGCGATTGCGATTCGACTGACGCACTTGGTGCCGAAGATCGATGGGATAGAGAGCAGCGTGGCGTATGCAGCGTGCATCAGGTACCGCTCCCAGTAGGACATGATGGCTATGTCCATGTAAGGCCCGAAGGTGTCTACAAAGAGCGTAGGCACTGTCGCCGCGAAGATGACGCCCGAGAGCCAGGCCCAGTAGCCGACCTGGCAGGCCCAGAACGGCCCGAACGCGTGGAGGACCCAGATCGTAAAGCCGCCGTCTTCAGGGAAGGCCGAGCAGAGTTCAGCCACGATCCAGGCGTATGGAAGCGTCATGATGAGCGGGTACACGAGCACCGAGATCATGCCGACCAGTGGGCCGCCAGCTGCCACCAGTGACTCGGTCCCCACAGATCCACCGCAGCCGTAAAAATAGGCGATGGCCACGACCCCCAGCGTCCCGAGGGACCGGTGCTGGTTGATCCTGCGCTTCCTTCCTCCTTTGGCTTGCTGGTAGCTGAGCGGTGAGAACTCCATGACGATGACAGGCTCGTCGCTGCGTTACATTGGGCGGGTACGTGAGTACCTGCGCGCCAAGAGTCAAAGCCTTGAGCGCTGCGTACCTCATAGCAAAAGGTCCAAGATCGGGGCTCTCCTGGTGCATCAGCTGTGGCCTGGCACTCGTCATCAGTCGGAGAGAACGAGTTATGAGAACGTGTTCTCTCACCCCAGGCCAAGCCTTTTAGACCTGATTACGGAACAACCACAAAGCCGCACGACGGTAATCGCTGCTCGTGCCACGCGGATGGGATCTCGTAGTCAAGACACTCCGGGCCGTAGAACTGGAACCATCTCACGTCATGACAGATTTGCCAGCGACATGGGCGAGATCTACTGTATTTAGGTTCTAGGTACGGTAGAACACAATGCGCTCGGATTACACAGCTTGAGTTGAACGTGTTTATTAGTGAGGACCACTATTTGCAACAAGAGCAGCTCCGAGCCACGATACGCTGCTGCTGTAGCATGATGGGGGAGTTAAGTCCCTTTGCAATTCAACTTGAATGCACTGCAATCGCGAGATGTTTCCGTCTCTATGGGCCGTTGATTGAGGATTGCGTTAATCCCAGCTTTGAGGAAAGGACAGCAGCATCACGCAGTGGTACTGCTGCTGCTGCTGCTGGTGCAGTGTCGCAACCGGCTTGGGCGGCAAGCCAGAGCCCAGTGAGCCAGATTTGAACGAGTGGGCGAAGCCGCAGCAGATCTGACATGGCGCTGCATGCTGCGGCAGATTACGCTCAGGCGAGTCCAGGCATTCAGCGCGTCAAAACGAACCCATTGCCTTGTTAACTCAGATACTCATGCCGCAGACTGGGCCCTCTGGAGTTGGCACCGCAGCGGCTTGGCCCTAGCCAGCCCACGCCAGGACATCGCAGAAGCGGCTCGCGTCCAACACTGGTCCTGCGCTTTGCGTAGAGCGACAACAATGCCTAGGAGCAGCTGGGCAACAACAAGTTCCACGTCGATGTTCGCACTTGGCTCTGCTTGCTGTAACAGCGTCAGGGCACACCATCGTCCCTTTGCGAGCATGTTCACAAAATCACCGAAATAGAAAGGTACTTTGCTAAATACGACGTTACGTCCATATTTATTATTAATATTCTTAATATACCCATGACAACACTCATGCTCGCTGCAGCCGCAGATACCTGTCGTACCAGCCGCTGAGCAGGCCAGGCGTGAGTCCGCCCAGCAGCACAGCCACCTTCACTGGGTCGTCCAGGGCCGTGTACGCAAGGCCAGCCAGCACCAGCGACGCACAGATGGCTACAGCTACCAGCACCGGCACGCCACCAGGCACTTTGGTCGGGCGAGGGATGCACGGTAGAGTGAACCGCAGGCGGATGGCCGCCGCCACGATCATCACCTCCGCAGCACAGGCCAGGATGTTGCTGACGGCAAGCAATTGCTCAAAGCCGAATGCGGAGAGCAGTAGGACAGCGACCCAGGACGTGAAAATGGCCACGTGCGGACTGCGGAAGCGCTGGTTGCGCGTGCCCAGCACTTGTGGCACGAGCTCACTGTCGGCCATGCCCGAGAGCTCGAAGGCTTGGCAGTAGGCGCCGCTGACGTACAGCATCAGCGTTGTACCGACTGCCGATACCAGTACGAACATCTGGAGCAATGAACCGCCGATCTCTTGGGCGACTTGCACGTAGGAGCCCTGCTTGAACTGCCACCAGGGCAGATCTCCTCCCGCGACTGCGCCTGGGATCGGAGCGACCACCATAGCCATAGCCAAGACGACGGCGATGAAGATGGCCTTGGAGTAGACGTGCGACGGGTTCTTGACCTCGCCAGCGAAGACCGAGGCGATGCTAATGCCGTCGTAGTTCCAGAACAGCGTGTTGAGCAGCGTCTTCCAGTCGATCGACCCGCTGGATCCGTTCTCTTGGCTGGCATCCGTCATTGACGACTCAGCATGGTGAATCTTCAGCAGGACACTCAAGTCGGTGCTTTGCGAGTAGGCCCAGACAGTGAAGATCACATACGGAACGAGCGTGATGATCAAGAACGCGATAGCGAGGCGGCTGACGCATTTGGTGCCGAAGAGCGACGGGATGGAGAGCACAGTGGCCAGTGCAACACGTGCCGCATAGCGCTCCCAATCGGACGTGATAGTCACACCCATGTACGGCCCGAAGACGTCGATTAACAGCGTGGGAACCATCGCACTGAAGACAGAGCCCGATAACCAAGCCCAGTAGCCGACTTGGCAGGCCCAGAACGGACCAAACGCATCCAGGGCCCAGATGGTGAGGCCGCCGTCTTCCGGGAACGCGGAACATAGTTCTGCCACGATCCAGGCGTACGGCAGCGTCATGAACAGCGGATAGACGACTGCAGAGATGAGGGCGACGAGAGGTCCGCCTGCCATGATCAGCGGCTCGGTGCCAACAGGCCCGCCACAGCCGTAGAAGTAAACGATGGCCACGACGCCCATCGTTCCGAGCGACCGATGATGGTTGATCTTGCGCTGCTTTCCTCCTTTGGCTTGCTGATAGCTGAGCGGCGAGAACTCCATGATCATCGTGGACTCCATGTTGCTGGCCATCCAAACACGAGAGCTTGTGAGTCGACGAAAGACTCGAGAGGCTGGAGCTGACGAGTCTTACCTCATGGCGAAAGGCCCGAGATCGGGGCTTTCCTGGTGCACTGACATCGTCTTTGGGCTCGACACCGACGTCAATGGAGTGCTGAAAGCCGACCAAGTGAGTAAATGATGACGTGCAGCCTTCTTCAACACGCGACAACAACGAGGTATAACCGATTTGGACACAGACCATAAGCCACGGATGATTACTACGCAGCAGCCACACACACCCATTGCCTGTGCCACGCAGATAGGATAAAACGCACGTCACGCATAAAAATGGGAGCCCGATGGCCGTGTCCGCCCTGCATCACGTCAGATTTGCTTTGACACCCACCAGCGGTGGATACTGTAGAACGTCAGCAGGCTGCTGCTTCGCGTGAGCGTCAGTCGAGTCCGCCGGCCCTGCTTTGCGCTAATGTCGCCCGGACATCATCTGGCGTCGTCGTCCATGGATCCCAACTGTACGGCATCCATTGAAGAAGGACGGGGGATGCTGGCATCGCCCATCGCAAGAGAGCTTTAGCAGTCAGTCGCCTGGCTGTCTCCTGCGCTCCAGATACAGCACAAGACTTGAGAACTGCTCGCTCACGTGATCCGATCTTTCGAGCGTAACTCAAGCCATTTGATTACGCTGGTCTCCGACTTGAAGAAGCGTGAGCAGGGACAACTGGCAACCAGGAATTGAAGGCATCAACGCAATGCTTCGGCTGAGGATCTATCAACAACGCTGCGTTTCGTCGTTCGTTCAATTGTGACCGCCAAGTGGGTCGTGTCTCTGGCTGCAACTGAGCAAGCCTCTTGTTGCTGGGCATAGTAAACCACTCGAAGTTCATGACCGCGACGCTTGCTGCATCCGCAGATACTTGTCATAGCAGCCGTAGAGTAGTCCAGGAGCCAAGCCGCCCAGCACAACGAGGACCTGGACCGAGTTGTCCAGGGCTGTGTACGACAGGAAGACGAGTACGCCCGATGCGCACAGAGCCACAGTCACGAGAGCAGGCACGCCGCCTGGCGCTTTGGCTGGTCTCGGGATGAAGGGCAGCGTGTATCTCAAGCGGATGGCCGCCAGTAGGATCAGCATCTCCACCGCGCAGGCCAGAATGTTGCAGATGGGCAGCAGTTGGCCGAACTGGAATGCAGAAAGCAGCACGATGACGATCCAGGAGGCCAGGATGGCCTTGTGCGGGCTTCGAAACCGCTTGTTGCGTGTGGCCAGGACATGCGGCACGAGATCGCTGTCAGCCATGCCGGAGAGTTCGAAGGCCTGGCAGTAGGACCCGCTGATGTACACGCCAACGGCCGTACAGATTGCCGATATTATCACCAGTACTTGCACGAACAGCCCGCCGACGTGTCTCGCGATTTGGGCGTACGAGCCTTCTTGGAACTGCCACCACGGCAGGTCTCCTCCCATGACGGCAGCTGGGATGGGGATCGCCACGGTCGCAACGGACAGTACGACGGTGATTAAGATCGCTCGCGAGTAGACGTAGGAAGGGTTCTGGACTTCACCAGCGAACACTGAGGCGATGTTGATGCCGTTGTAGTTCCAGAACAGCGTGTTGAGCAGCGTCTTCCAGTCAATAGAGATCGGTCCATCAGCGCTTGACGAGGCTGAATTCCCATGGCGAACGTCCAGCAACTGCCCGGAGTCGTGGGATTGAGCGTAAGCCCAGACAGTGAAGACAAGATACGGTACGAGTGCCATGACCAAGAACGTGATGGAGAGGCGGCTGACGCATTTGGTGCCCAACACGGAAGGGATCGTCATCAGCGTTGCGAAGGCGATCCGCACCAGGTACCGCTTCCAGTAGGCCATGATGCCCAGGCCAACGAGCGGCCACACAAAGTCTGTGAACATTGTGGGCACCAGCGCCGAGGCGATCGTACTGGACAGCCAGGACCAGTAGCCGACCTGGCAGGCCCAGAACGGTCCAAACGCATGCAGAATCCAGATTGTAAAGCCACCGTCTTCGGGAAAGGCCGAGCAGAGCTCCGCGATGATCCAGGCGTACGGCAGGACCATGACCAGCGGATAGACTATCACAGCGATCATGCCGACCAAAGGCCCGCCCGCGTAGACCAAGGATTCGGAGCCGAGAGGCCCTCCCCCACCGTAGAAGAAGGCGATGGCCACGACGCCCAGCGTTCCGAGCGATCGATGCCTGTTGATCTTGCGCCTTCGACCTCCTTTGGCTTGCTCGTAACTGAGTGGCGAGAACTCCATGACCATCGCGGGTTCATCGCTACTGGGTTCAGTACCGCGTGAGTGAGGCACAGGAGACGCCTAGCGAAAGACACGTACCTCATGGCGAAAGGGCCGAAGTCGGGGCTTTCCTGCAGCGATCGCGCGGGCTTTGAGGGCGTCATGATCAAGTGAGAGCCTCCTTTTCCAGTGGCCGAATGCGACTATTACTTGGCGCTAAGGACCGAGCATGATGGACGCCCTGGCTACGCGCTCGCCGTCGTGATCATGGGGATTACGGCCGTTTTTCGGTCTCAGCGGAGACAGACGAGCGCCTTCGTGACACTCAGTCTTCCCTTGAATCTACTATGTGACATGGGAAATGGAACGGCGTTCGAGACGACAGCGACTGTCAGAGCGGATTGGCCGGAGCCTGCAGTGACACCGTGCCAGCTCTCATCAGCTGCACAGACAGGCACGCTTGGAACCCAAATCGAGCTGTCGTGACGGAGCGGCGGAGAGCAGGCGACCAAATGCTGGTCTACACACAAAGTTATCCTGAGTTTTCTGGGGAAAACCGGTCATACCGGTCCATTTTGGTGGCCAAGATCCAGAAAATATCCAGTGTGAGGCTGGTTTAGGCTGGTTGAGCGGGGATTGTTGCGGAAAATGGCCCACCGGAGCACAGTACCTCGATTGAATAAGCGCCCAGAATGCGAACCTACCGAATGAGACGACCACAACAAAGCTGGCACAGCCTGCCTAATGCACTCAAGCGCCGCCATCAGCACTGGCCACCCTATTCTGCGGAAACATATTGAACGTGCGTGACAAAAAGACGTTCTAGTCGAGACGCCCTTCGAGTACCGACGGCATGCCCGACTTCTCGCCGCACCCGGTTTTCCTACAGTTCCAAGATGGCAGACCGTTGCACGTATTCACGTCTGTGTCCGTGAACGACGGCCGCCCCAACAAGCTCTGCGATCTCGGACGCCGTGCTCGATGCCTGCGTGGGCAAGGATCCGCACTCGCGTGGTCTGCGAGACCTGCATGGTCATGATCTTCGGCGAGATCACAACAAGGCCGTGGCGATCAACGGGTAGGCCATCTTCGACACGATTTAGCACATCGGCTACGGCAACTCGACCAAGGGTTAGCGTAATCGTTACCATCGAGCAGCAGTCACCCGATATCGCGCAGTCCGAGTACACCACCAACGAGGAGGCCGTCGGCGCTGGTGATCAGAGTATCGTGTTCGGCTACGCTCGGACGAGACTCCGGAGCTTATGACTTATCGCTCTTGTGGGCCACCAAGTTCGACGCCAAGCTGACCGACGTGCACAAGGACGGCACCTTTACTGGATCCGCTCGACCGGCAAGACCCACGTCACTGTTGAGTACGAACAGGAGGGTGGTCGCACGATCATGCAGCGCATAGCACCACGACGAGGTCACGAACGAGCAGGTCTCGGTCGACTCATGAAGCACGCCATCCAGGCCATGATCCCGGAGCACCGCCTGCTTCGTGATTGGCGGCTTCCGTGGCGATGCCAAGGTCTCACTCGTCGATAAAAACAAATCATCCTACACATGTACACGTCGCGTGGATTTGGCCTATTGTGTTTTGTGTTCTTTATCACAGTGTCAACTTCATCCAATTCAGCATCGCTGTCGCTCTCATTCTTTGAGCGAAAGTTCGTTTTGCTCCACGGCTAAGTTGGCCACCAAAAGCCCACCTTTTTCGTACTACGTATAGATAGTCTAGAACTCTATGAATAAATAAGCAACCGTGAAGTGCCACTCAAGAGCGCGATGCCAGCTGAAGACGCAGATACTTGTCGTACCAGCCGTAGAGCAGACCAGGGACGAGGCCGCCTAGCAGCATCGAGACCTCTACCAGCTCATCCAGCGATGTGTATACGAGCCCACTCAGTACCAGCGACACACACACAGCCACCAACACGAGAACTGGCACGCCGCATGGTACTTTTGTCGGTCTCGGGATG
>JAADVF010000063.1:0-70445 GCA_023334555.1 Elongisporangium undulatum | reverse complement strand
TTTGCTGCAAATAGTTGACGTGAGCAAGACAAACCCAATATTTCAAACCCAATTACTAAACACACGCACATACCTGGTCAAAACCGTCGAGTCCCACGTATTCTTCAGTCAACTAAAGAATGTGCCTTGTGCGCTTCATATAAACCTCTTCATTTTGTGTAGAGCTTCCGATCTTGAGGACCATGATCAACTGAAGTGGTACAAGCGCTTCTAACTACAGCAGTGTGTTCTCTGTCTACTCTTTGTGGTCTTCATGATCCAACCACTCGGGATTCGATCCCACCAGCCCATCGCCCACATGGATACCACAGCGAGCCGCTGCCGTACTAGGATACACGACAGTGGCTCTGAAGCTCCATTGAGAAATCTTCCACTTCGCAGCAACTGTCAATCCATAACTTAGTTCATCTTGGAACTTGAGCAGGAGCCTCTTGAGACCATGAGCTAGACACCATGTTAGCATTTCACAGATTCACTTGGCGCTTCTGCTTCGTTTCATGGCAGACAGCAGAAGCGGTAGAACAATCCTTAGTGAATTGACATTCGCTCCAGCGACCATCCTTTCTGTCTGGCATCTTACTCGGAGAATTAAGAACTGGTGGAAAAACCTGATTCGGTTCACGCAATGATACAAAACCTCAAATGTTTCGAAATTGCTTCAAGACAAATGCCCAAGGCTTTTTTCAAATTCTGATAATGAAATTGGATCAGAGGACTCAAGATTCCGGTCGAACCTTATTCGTGGCCAATCTCCATTAATTGCCTGGCAGCTGGAAGCTTGGATCGCTTGATAAATTGACCGGAAGTGCGTACGAGAAGTGCGCAGCGTTCTGTGCTGCTTCCCGTTGTTGGAGGTAGGTCATCGTACTCATAAAAGTGGACCCGAAGACTGCGAGAAACATAATGCAGCCGACACAACAGCAACATCCTGTGATCAATCTGCACACAGTCGGGCCGAGGAGCACCTTGAGCATAGAGAATGGATTGGCACTGAACTGCATCCGTCCAACAGGCGGCGAAAGGTAGGGATTCATATTGGGAGCCTCGCGACCTTTGCCCACAGGGTTTGCCTTTGCTTCGGTCTCGGGAACAATTTGAATCGAAATTCCGAGGGTTCCCTATGCACAGAGAAATTATTTGTATGTAAGCACATGGTCCATGCACGCTCGAAATGAATCTCTCACCATGCTTTTCGACACACCGGCCTCTCGATCCGTGTAGTGAATGTTGATCCAACTGCCGTCCTCTGGGAGATCCCCAAGACCCAGCAAATCCTGGTCATAACGTTTGTTGATTGCAGCCGCATACTTTGGCAAATCAATATTACGCTACTCACCTTGATTCCGTTCAACGCAGCTGTGGCTTCGCTATTTTTCTTGGCCTCCTTTGTTTTCCTGAGATCGGAAGTCGATGGTTTGGTCAGGAATTTGGGCTTGCTCTTTTCCAGTGTTTTTTTCATGTTCGAGCGTTTGAGATCAGCTTTCTCCAACACCGACAGCGTGGTTTTGTTGTTCTTTTGAAGCAGTGATTGTGACTCTGTACCTTGTGCTGGAATATCGAGGAGCTCATTGACGTCATCGTTTTCACTTGGTTCCTCATCACTAAATTCGCCTCCGGCAAAGGGTTCTTTCTCTTGAACTGGATCGAGAACACCAGGACTGCTGAACTTATTCGTAGGACTGACTTTTGACATTGCCTTGAGCTCAGCGAACGGCGAGACCGATCTGTTTTCATCGTTTGCTCGTCGGATCCACTTGAACAAATCAAGTTGCGCCTCACCGATCATATCTTTAATTTTAATGAGATCCTTGTTCCACAGTTGTATATGAAGACGGCCAAACTCGGCTGTGCGCAGTGGGAACTCCACCGGGAGTTTGATGCGCCAATTCCAGCACGGTTTTCCATTCGAACACCGCCAGTGCGTATCCGTCGTAGCCGATGCCCCGCCTTCCATCCACAGTTTCACGTAAAAATCGTTAACATCGCTGTCTTCCATGTTTGTGATACTGTCGCCACGCCAGACAACAATCCGCACTTCAAATTTATTGGGTTCAGGAGGCGCAATGGTAATTGCATCATAATTTGCTGCCTGCTGCGCCGTGAGAATGTCGACCCATAATTGAATGTAACCTTGAGACGTTGTACGCTTCGGCGTGTACAAGTGACGATATTCAACGGGCTTCATGCAACCAACCTCGTTGAATTTCGGGTGATCGCGGCCTAAAGCTTGCCAATCCTTATGGAACCATCGATCTTCCAGATCGATTGTTGTTGTGCCGATGAGATCGTCCAGTACAAGATCGTGGTCCCAGACGGCAATTTCAAGCTGAGAGGGACCAGGAAGCTCGGTATCAAACGAGAACATGCGGAAGAAATCAGGATTCAATGTCTTCTTGCGATAATGAGCTCGATCGGATATGATCTCTTTCCCCAATTTTAGCCGCAAGTACGGGTCCGAGAAGCCGTTGCGATCTTTCGACTGCAAATTGCTGCCCCGTAATACGTACACTCGAACAACTAGACTTTGAGGCTCTTTCAGCCGCTCCATATCGAGCAACTCGCTCACGCGTTTCGATTGTGTTCCTTTTTTCTTATGCCGTTCAGTGACCGTAATCAGGCCTTTGAACACTCCAGCAGCAAGCTGTACGCGTACTCGCTTGCGCTGCAGCAATGAAGGTCGCGTCAGAACTGATCGATAGAGCGGATATGTTTCCAGAGCCTTGACTTTCAAGTAGTTCTCTAGCTCTTCCCCTTCGTCATTTTTGATCCACCAGTCACGGCCATCCATGTATGGTGCAGAAAACGTTGGTTGTTTAGCATCGACGATCGAGTCAGAGCTAAGTGGAGCGTCATAATTGGTCGCTTTTGTACGCAGCATATCCGCTTGGCCGGCTTCGTATCGACGTTGCTGCTCATTCTGCTTTTGTTGTAAACGAGCGGGGTCATCAAGTTGCTTGACGTTGTGGGTGATTGGAGCTGAAGAATACTCTGTTATCGTTGGTACATTGAATTCCCCGATACCGATACCATCATCAGCTTGTTCGATCTCTTCTTCGTCGTTTGCTTCGCCATCTTTGTTTAAAAGTGCAATATCACTATCTCCATCTTTCTGGGGATCTTGCTTCTTTGCTCCTGATAGGTTCAAAAGCTTCTTCCCTCGATCTTTGAGAATACCTGGAAGCGTGAATCGAGATTTCTTGCTCACCTGGTCTTTGGGTTTTGTATGAACTGGAGAACCAACTGGTCTTGGATTCGTAAATTGCTGTTGTTGCTGCGGAGGAACATACTCGGGACTCCATGGTAACTTTTTGGTCAAATCGATAACACAAGAGGCGATCGTTGTCGTGCGAATCCCTCCGATGCCAGCCTCGCATACCTTGATATGCAACTGTGGTGCGAACACGATATCAAGAGGCAGCATTGCTGGAAGCACCAAATGCTCCATAAAGTTGGCATTTTTGCCCTTGCTAGATGAACTGGGTTTGGTCTTCCGTGAATACGTACCATCTTCAAACATGCCTCCGACCAGTTCGAGCTCCAGATGTGGTCGCTGGATGCCACCAAACATTGAAAGCGCTTTCAGCTTTCGAATTCCAAGTGCGACAACTTCAAGATTTGCCAGCTCATACTCGGGCACGATTTTCTCTGGCGTGACCAACGAATGATTTGGTTCCGAGGAATCAATATATTGCAGCGATATCAAACCGGATCCCTGATTCTCCTCAATGTGGAGCCCACTGGGTCCATATCGACGTTTCTGCAGTTTATGCCACTGAGGACGAGGCGCACCGGTCTTTGCGACGGTTTTCACTGCTTTACTCATCGGAAGTCGTATTTCGCCAAGAAACCCTGACGGGATGATCTCGGATGATCTCGATACGCTGGCGTCATGAATTCGAAAGACCAGATCAGGTGAAAACACAGTATTCTGAGGCACATTCACCACAAATACCAGAGTTTCATTGAATAATGGATTCAAAGTCTTGTACCTTGGATCAGTCTTTTTGATCTGCCCACAGCAATGAACGGCAATGAACGGATTTGGCAAACTTGTACGCGTCTCTGGCATAATCAGGCTTCGTAATTGAAAAATATGCACGCGGACCTCACGGCAGACCATTTCATCGCGAAAGGGCGAGAAAAGGGACACATTGTCGCCCCAAGCATTTCGAGCCGCAATTTCCTGCCGTCCAAACCCGAGACGTAGTAGCAGCGTCCCAGGTGATTGTGTCGCATCAAGTGCATATTTAGTCTGGCGTCTTGCAAGATCTTCGTGTAATTGGAGCCATTGCGGCTTTGATGTAAATCCCTTGCGGAACGTATCAGCAGCCGAAAGCCGAACATAGGATACACTCACGTACACGTCTTTATCGATCTTTCTTTCCAGTGTGATGATAATATCGGGCACTTGAGTCAGATCGACAGGCAATCTAATTGATCCGCTGTCCTTGCAGTCTTCCCAGCTCACAATCCCATCTTTTGGAACGCGCTCCGTGTCAAAGTATAGACAATTAGAGCCCATGGAGATACTCACTCGCATTTTCGTCTTGGAGCTTGTGAGTGTTGGGAATTGAGGAACGTCAACGCCGCAGAAGAGCGCACAGCGGAGAACGTATTCGATTGTCTTGGGGAAAGCGTTCGCATACTTTGAGATATCAGTTTCTTTCATGGGCTTCTTGTGGAATTTTTCACTCTCGGTCGGCTGTGGAGTTTCGACTCGTTCCATGGACAGCAACACTCTGCCACGATAAGTCGAGCCGAACTCTGGGTTACGAGCGACTAAAAGCCCGCGTTTCTTGCTGATGCGTTGAAGCGGAGGTCCATACAAATTGAACCACCGAAGCTCTACCTTATCTGGTACATCAGTCGCTTCTTCATCGGTTTTCATGACTTCACTTGAAGATGCCCCAAGGGGTGCGAATAATCCGCCAGGGGTAGTCGCCAACGCGACTTGATTGTAATCGTAAGAGGTTAGCCCGACCAATTCACTGGGCCGACCCAAGTCCCGGTCCCACACTGATATTGAAATGTACCTGGATAGCGTTGGCACCATGACTGGAATCCACATTTCTTCCAAGAACACTGGCGACAGATTAGCTGTACCTTTCACAGTCCTGACTACAGACTTGCAGGCTGCATTTACGCCAAAACCGATCTGAACAAAGGCATCGATTCCACTGGACGTAATAAGTCCGTCGTCATCCATTGCCGGTAGATCTTCGGCCTTGAAGACCTTGACCACAAAAAAATGCAGCTTGAGATCGATGGTGGGCGGCAAAAGCACCATTGATTGGGCGTCCAACGGCTGGATTGGGACCTCTGGTGAATTTAGCACAGCTGAATTGGCAGCTAGCAGCTCCTTGGCGATCTCGGCCTCTCGATCATGGACCAAGATCGCGTCACCAGGACCGATGACTGTGATCGATATCTGCACAAACCCTTGGATTCCGCGATCCTTCTCATTCAAATAATCGTGCACAGCGATCCACTGTCGGTACAGCTCATGGTGCGGCTACACATGTATTTGCAGCACAATCATCAGAACATCGTGATCGGGGTAGAGTTGCAATATCATCATTGCATGAACGAACGTACTCGAAAGTAGACCGATAGAGCGTCCACTTGATAGCTTCCAATCAGTTTATGCTTGCCCAAATATTCATAATCAAAGACTGAGAGCTTGACTGCGGCCTGCTTGAGCTCGTTCCGGCCGATGTTCTTGAAGTGGAAGAACAGGATCTCGTCAAACACACAGCCCACCGTCTCGGTCTTAACGGACGTCTTCTTGGTCACACCCATGATTTCCACCTTGCAATAGGGATCCGATGTGCCGCTCCACTAGGAGAATAGAAAAACAATGCATGAGTACGCTACAGTTTGTTGAGCACTGAGCCATAGAAACTCACATTCTCGCCCTTGAGATCGCGCGCCTCTATCACATGGACCTGGATCTGGTAATCGCCCTGTTTAAGTTTCGAGTACATGGTCGAGTGGCGCTCTCTCTCTAAGCGCTCGAGCTCCTTCCGCCGCAGAAGCGCTTCCTCTTCGGTCTCCTCGTCCTGATCGGCCTCGATGCGGATCGCCACGTCGTCCTCTTGCTGGAATGTCTCGGCCCATACGCTGGGGTCGTGCTTGGCCGAGTACACGAGCGCGAGCTTGAGCAGGATCTTGGACTCGATGCCCGGCAGAGTGTCCCAGTGCTTGTCACGCAGCGGGAACCACTTCTCGCAGCACATACCTGGCTGGTTCGCAACGTCCGCGCAGACGACGCGCACTTGGCCCAGGAAGCGCATCTTGACGTTGATCTTGTCGCGCACCGAGAGCGTGACACTGGCCGCCCAGTCGTTGGCGCGGAACGTGAAGGTCTCGTTCCAGTACGGTGTGTCGGTCTTGCTTAGCACGCTGGTCTTGTACTCGCGCCCGAGAGACGACAGCTTGACGTACGTGCTCAGCGTGGACCGTAGTGCCGCGGGCTGGAGATCGCGTGCTTCGATCACGGTCACAACGAGTGTGTTGGGCAGCTTGTCATCTAGGACAGACACACGGATCAGCAAGCCGCTTCCGTAGCAGTGGGAGCATCAGTAATCAGCACCTCCTTCGCCTGCCAGATCGATCTCCTTGGCCAGGATCTCCACGGGCGCATGGTCATTGAACGCGTCGTCCTCCATCTCCTCTGATGACCTACTGACCCGAAAGGTCGCTCTTTGACAAGCGAATCCTTCGGTCAAGATCCCACTATTGTGTACTTGGCGTTTGTATAGTATACAATTTGCTAGAGTATTACGGTAACTTACATCCATGGAATTTATACGGAATTTATGTTGATCGTAATCTATGTACACCACGCTAATTTAGGGGGTGGCACTTGCGCTCGAATCGCGCCCAACCGGTCTGGATCAGTTGACGAGGGACTTGGATCATGTTTCGATAACTGGGACGCAGGGGAAGTGACGTGGGCCATCTTAGTGGTGTTAATTCGGCTGGTTGCGACTTACAACAACTTGTGAGAGCATGAGAGAGTTGGTTCCCATTATGGAGGACCTATTTACCAATCGGCTAATAATAAACCAGTCTATTTTCGCATCGCGTCGAAGGCTTTTCCAATGGTCTCGAAAAAGGCAAAAACCAGAGGACAGCCGGCCTCATTGCTCAAAGGAATGGTGAAAACGGCGCCGTCAGAAACACGCACGAATGAACCCAGCAGCAGGTGGAACTGGGTGAAGGACCGCATACATCATTTACACATCAGTCATCGTGGAAACTATTCCGTCGAGAGACTGGCCGCGTTGGAAGCCTACTGCCGAGAAACCTCGTTTATGCGTGTGCTCGGAGTATGCATCACGTTTCCACTTCCGGCTCTCCTAACGGCCATCGTGATCGAGTGCATTCCACTCAAAGACCCCAGCGAAGGATGGAAAGCCAACTATGCTGCGTTTATTCGGTACGCTGTGGGTTATGTTGCCATCAGTATCGGCGGCATCCTTCAAATGCGCCAATTGGTACCAGGTCTATACCTACCGATGTTGAAGGTGGTTGGCATCGCGGTCGGTGCAGCTTTATGCACCACGTGTGCGATGGTAATTGTGGCAAGCCAATGGGTTTTTCCGGTTCCATTCGGTTTGATTCTGATTGTGCCATCCTACACTGTCTCTTTGCTTTCGTTCTTCCTTCTTGGGATCGGCTGGAAACAATTGAAAGAATCGCCAGGTCTCGTGCCTCAACTCAAGCAGCAAATGCTCATTATCTTGTCTCAAGCCACCCTGGCGTTTGTTTATCCAGCATTCAGTGCGGTATACTACTCGTTGCCAGAACTTGGACAGAATTTCTTTGTGGTGCTTCTCCCAATCATAAAAATTGCCATGCAAAATATGACGGCATGGGCGTCCACTCACTTGGAAGAATACATGCCAGGAATCACTGTTTTCTCTGTGGAGTTGTTCAATGCTCTGTACTTGTCCAAGTGCATGCAGAGTGGCTCCATGCTCACGTATTTGGTCATCATGGGCTTCGATGTGGTTGAATCGGTGTTGGCCTTTCGAGATATGCATCACGAAACTGATTATGTTCAACAACTCAAAAGCAAATGCGATTTATCAGAGCCAGACGACAACTTGTTGCATGCCGTTGTGGCTCTCTGTGAACAACCTGGCATGCTAACGTTTGACCAGGGCTTCTCTGTTCGTATTCATTCACCAATATCAGTCCAGGTGTCACGAGAAAATTCGATGACATTGGAGCGAATTTCGTCCATGTACGGTCACAGCAGAATCAGCGCTCAAGGCTTAATGAAGAACTCTGTGGCGCCGCTTGTGAAAGATGTGCCACGCTCTGAAGAAACCAGAAGCCCCGTTGAGGCTTTTATTGGCACCGAATCAGAAAAATTGAGCTACTCACAGAAGCAGAAGTTGGTGCAACAGGCACTCAAGGTGCTGTTTGCTACGGAATACCATGCACTTGTGGAATACGTCGAGTGCATCATTCCCATTATCTACGCAACCTATGTCGTCGTGCTCATGCAACTACCGAATGCTGCGTACTTTCCGGAGACGCGCCACATGTCTTTGCATCACGTTGATGTCATGGCAAAAAACATTCTATTGTATGCCTGCCTGGAAATCCTGTCGTTCATCGGACTGCATTACGCGATCAAGAGGAAATTCGGCTTCTCCCCAGCGTATCTGCTGTCGTTCGTGCTCGAGAACCAGGCCATGGAGTTCCAGGGCCGGCTCATGATCTGGTACATCTTTGTTTTGGAGCTCACCCTTCAACACTACGGTGAGTTTGTTGCTTTGGCATTGTCATTACTGCTATGGGGCTGACACGTGCGTTTGTAGGAGTCGATTTCTCTCTCAAGTTCGCCTGGATGCATTCGCAGTGACTTGAATACCACCTTCCCAAATACATTTTGCAGAGTCATTCAAAAGTCTACACCATGAACAACCAACAACGACTAAGCGCTTACCATCTCGTACCTTGAGTTTTTATGCTTCGAGAAGCCGGCTAAAATAGCCTAAGCGTTGAGCTGTCCAATTCGTCAGGCAGCTGGCAACTGTTCTCCATATGGTTCCTATTTCGATCATGGATATGTCGACCATCCCGAGGACCAGCCCCAGCTCGTGGCGACGTAGTTACATTTGGCCGATGGATCCGATTGTATCGCGCTAGTGGTCTGCATACAGAAGGTGGGTCTGTCGGCCATGTAGACTTTGATCTCTTTGGATAGGGCGCATTTGGCAAAGGATCGTACTCGGATCACTCCAATCAACGTGTTCCTTGATATAAGTCACGCGTTGTTCATACAGCCTGTGTGTGGACAATCTGTGTGACATAGGTAGGTCCGTTCTGTTGCAGGCCGTCGAAAAAGGTCCTGCCAATGCAATCAAAGTCTTATTTCGATTACACAAAAAAAAACGTTTGCAGCAATTTCTGAAACAAACACAGCCATTCAAATGGTTGTCTTGATGCCCGCAAGGTGAGCTCACAACGGCCAAAGTTCCAAAATAACTCAGCTTGTGGTGAACACTCTCTTCACTAGCCCACTCGTTCAGAAGCGTAAAGACGACAGCAAGTGCCAAAGTTGTGGATTTTGGCAATCAAGGAGGTTGGGTCTGTCTCGTTCTAACCGAGCGCAAGGCAGAACAATGCCACGCTGGCTTTAGAAAATACGAGACTTAGTCAGTGCTACGTGACACCGCTTCGAGCACAAGTGCCATGCCAGTCACTTGAGCCACCGAGGAAGCTATTCCATCGAGCGATTGCAAGCATTTGATGAATATTCCCAGCGAACCTCTATTCTCCAAGTGCTTCAAATGTGTGTCATCCTCCCGTTGCCTGCGCTCGTGGTCGCAATACTGGTCGAGTGCACCCCGCTGCAGAACCCTCGTGACGGATGGAAAGTCAACTGGGGCTACTGGATCCGGTACCTCATTGGCAATCTGTTTGTCGGTCTTGGCTTGTGAAAGAAATGATTCCCGCGCTGGAAATTTCGATCTTCGAAGTCATTGGAACTGGTGTCATGGGTACCTCTCTCACGCTTGGCTTGTACATGCTCGTTTCCGAGTGTTGGGTGTTTCCAGTTCCGTTCGGACTCGTGCTGATGTGCATACCATCCGTCATCATATTGATTCTGATCTTCTTGGCTGTGATCAGACGAGAAAGGTTCCAGAAGAATCCACATTTGAAACAAGAGCTGATTGTTCACGCCAGAATCCTAGTGGTGCAATCATCTCGACCAAACGGCTTCTGCACAAGTGACTTCGGTGCCATTAGCCTTTGAAGGTCGGTCAATCAGTGTTGAAGGCTTTGCAACCAACATCGATAACGAGTGTGGTGATCTGAATTCGTCATCTCGCTTGCAAAAGGCGGATGCGATTCGAAAAGCTTCAAATCCGCCAGAAACGAGTAAGGACTTGGCGGTGCTGCGCACAGAAAACGTCCTTCATCCTCTCGAAGAAAACTATCTTGGTGATATGACGTAAGAGGAAACGAATTCAATCCGTGTCGGTACAACAAATCCCAGCACTTGCTCAAACAGCAATCAAAACCTGCCTACTCCAGGAAATGATCTTGCGCATTCGTCTTTGTCTGCTCATCAAAAGCAGATGATCATCAAACAGACGCTTGAAGCTCTCTTCCAATGCGAATTCTACGTACTCGCGGAATTCGTCGAGTGCGTGATCCCACTCATGTACGTGAACTACATGGTGGTTCTCTTCTATCTCCTGAGCGCCAAATACTATCCCGATACCGTCAACATGACGCCGGCGCAGCTTCAGTTGACTGTAGTCAATATCGCTATATACGCGTCACTCGAAATCGTATCGCTCATCCTGGTTCACTGTGTAATCAAATGGAAATTCAGCTTCTCGTCAGCGCACATGTTAGCGTTCGTGCTCAGGAACCAGTTTTTCGAGTTCCAAGGCCGACTTGCGGTCTGGTACTTGTACTTTCTGGAGCTCACGCTCTATCACGGCGGTACGTCTCGCGTGATTCACCATTCACGAATGCGAGAGTCAATTTGATCGTGTTTCTTTCCTCGCAGGTGATGACTTTACACTTCGCTTCGAATAGATGGATCAACGCGGCAGCTGAGTGAAGCGGGCAACGATGATTTACTAGAGCCTGCAAAGTGGCGGATGATGAAGGGATACCGCAGGCTTGTTTCTCTGGTATTACGCGATAGTCCATGTGCTGACTTCAGCTGCATATTGAAGCGAATGCAACCCACCAAAATGCAGCATTCGTGAGCAAATACTGCCTACGTGTACAATAGGAATACGAGTACGTTTACAAACTGGATTCGTCATCCAAGGCAGAACCGTTTCTGGTGTGCAACAGTTCGATGCCTGCAGCTGCATAATCCTGTCGCCATAATCCCGTTCGGCATGGCAACAGCAACTCTATCGCATCATGCAATGGTCTGCGCACTATTGAGGCTCATCGTCTTACACAACTGCAGCTTATCCCACGACTCCGCGATGTATGCTTGTTGATTTCTTCAGGCGTGTCTGAGGGCTAGTAGTCTGACTTGCACGTATGTCTGCATGTGGTGGAATCAGATTCTGAGTCGGCCCGCTCCAAGGGTCAGCGGTGTCTGATTCGTTGGTGGTGGAGGTCAAGAGACATGCAGCGCGCGTCTGCTGCGAAGCCTGCCGCGGTGGATACTGCTGCTGCGATCATGGATCTTCCTCCCGCCGCAGTGGAGGAGGATGTGCTCTCGGAGCTGCCCAAGCTCGAGCGCAGTCGGGCGCTGACCAAGGCCGAGAGCGAGGACTTCGCCAACGCCGAGCTGCCGCCGCCCACGCCCACTTCGACCTTGCGAGGCGCGCGCGCGCTGTCGTCGTCTCTTGCCGATGAATCGGGTCGTGGCGCGCCAGCTAGCGCAATCAGCGACACAGGAGGCGGTTCTGTCGGTCCTGCAGACTTTGATCTGCTGTGCGTCATTGGCCAGGGCGCCTTCGGCAAGGTAAGAACCACCGCTCGCATGATTAATGCATCGCGCACGCTCTGATCCTTGAACGCGCAGGTCGTCCAAGTGCGCCACAAACCATCAGAGGAGATCCTGGCTATGAAGGTTAGCTTTTGAAAGCTGAGTGGAGAGGTTGCAGGCTGTGCTATCAGCGACTGATGGTTGATCCTATTCATGGCAGATCGTGAGCAACAAGTACATCGTCAAGCACAACTCGGTCTCGTATCTCCAGGCCGAGCGTGATATCATGACCAAGATCAACCACCCGTTCCTTATCAGCCTGCGCTACGCCTTCCAGACCAAGTCGAACGTCTACCTCGTCATGCCGTTTGTCGCTGGTGGCGAACTGTTTCACCATCTCAGCAAGGAAGGCCTGCTGCTGGAGGTAATAGACACGCTGGTTCTTCTAGGCCATGATCGCCAAGTCTCTGACCCTCTAGAGTGTTTGTTTATGCCCAGAGCTCTGCCAAGTTCTACGCGGCCGAGATGGTCTTGGCGCTGGAACATCTCCATGCCCGTGGCATCATCCACAGGTTTGCTACGAAGTGTGCATCCAGTTTGATGGTATTGATAACTCACAAGTGTTGATGCTTGATTGCGGACAGAGATCTCAAGCCTGAGAATGTGCTGTTAGATAAAGATGGTCACATCCAGTTGACTGACTTTGGTCTCGCCAAAGAGATGGCGGATGTACGTGCCGTCGAATACGGCTTCAGGGCACTTCGCCATGATGATAAACCTCTTTCTCGTGACCACAGGAGAGCGACTCGGCCAAGACAATGTGTGGAACGAACGGTATTGCTGCTGCGTACTCGGATGGCTGCTGAAGAAGCATGGATGCCTAACATTCATGCTATTATCTTCATTTAGAGTACATGCCTCCTGAGATGATCCGCGGCAAGGCGTACAACCAGGCAGTCGATTGGTGGGCTCTCGGTGCGCTCATTTTCGAAATGGTCACTGGCTATCCGCCCTTCGAGCACAAGAACAAGAAAAAGCTGCACCACAAGATCCTGAACGAAAAGGTCCGTCTGGCTTAATGACTCATCTGTAGGAGAATGCGGACTTTCAGACTCACATCCTTTGATCCGTAGCTGAGTTTGCCCAAATGGCTTGGATCAGATACGCATTCGATCTTGAAGCAATTGCTTGAGCGAAACGTGGATAAACGCCTTGGATCCGGTAAATCGACCATGTTCCAAGTAAAAGGTGTGCAGGCAATCAAGAAACACCCGTTCTTCCGTGACATCGATTGGCATCTGCTCGCGCAGAAGAAGCTGCAGCCGCCGATCGTTCCGAACATCCAGAGCAGCACGGACACGACGTATTTCTCGGAAGAGTTTACGAAACTCGCTGTCGGACGACAGAGTCGCGCTGGCAGTGAACCGGACGATGAAAAACTGTTTGCTCGCTTTTCGTACATCGCCGAAGATGTCCGAACCTACGCCAGCGTGGTCGCCTCGGAGGCTGCGGAGCCTAGTGCTCAAGTGGCCAAGAGTCTAGATAGCATCACACTCCAAGAATCTTGAGCACAATAGCAATTTCATATTACGCAACTACACCGAATAGAGCTTTTTTTTATCGTTACAATGCGGCCATCCTTCCGTCCAGTCCTTAAGAGGAAGGAGTCCTATGAGGATTGCCAGTCCGACAACCAGAAGCAGAAACGTTAGAAAGACCGCGAGAACTAGAATGCCACACACTGTTACCGTACTTGGCGAATTTCAATCTAGCTGCAATTTATTTTGAACTAACTCGCAGAATTTTCAGTGATGCAGCCACTCAAACTGAAGCGTGAAATCGACACCTAGGCGAGAGATTACCACGATTGGCTCGGTTAGCAAACTCAAGTTGAAAGTTAGTATTGATAAACGCACCGAAGTGCTGCAGTGTGAGCATCAACACGAAGATGAGCCAGACAACAATTAGCGCATGGAATTCCACTGCTTGGTTCTCAAGCACGAAAGCTAATAAATACGATGGTGAAAATCCAAACCGCCTCTTGATCGCACAGTGAAGAACAATAAGCGACACAACTTCCAGCCCGGCGTACAGTAATATGCTGTTTGCCATGATCTGTACCTGGTCCGGTGTCAAGTTTCGCGTTTCTGGGAAATACGCTTTATTCGGTAGGTGCACGAGTACTCCCACATATATCCCATAAATCATCGGAACAATGCATTCCACGTACTCGACAAGAACGTGATATTCTGTGGCAAAAAGCAGCTTCAGTGCTTGATGCACCAATTTCTGCTTCTGGGCGGTGTTCATCACTTCTGTCTCCGATTGGGACCTCTTTATCTCTTTCAACTCGGCCACAGAACGTGGATCTGTCTCCGCAGGTGCCACTGAGCACTTCAATAGATTCAGATTCGGCGCATAAGGTGTTGTTGCTACCTTCATAGCAGTGTTTTGACCGTGCATGGTGCAAATTTTCTCCAATATCATCGAATCCTTGTCAGAAAGCTGAAGCGATAGGGGTGACCTAATGCGAGCGACGGAGTCTCCTGGACCGCATAACATGTCTGGCTGTTTGCATACCTTTACGAGCACTTGCAGCAGATTCTGCTTGGGCTCCAGCAGATTCGATGGCTGTTTGAGCTTTTGGACAGCGTTTGCTTGAGTTTGCATCTCCCAGAAAGCCATCAATGATTCCAGTAAATCGATAGTCATGATGACCAGATACGTCACAAGCGTCCCCCTTTGCATGCACTTGGACATATACAAAGCGTTGAATCCCTCTACTGAAAAGACCGTGATCCCAGCGATATACTCTTCCAGATGCGCCGATGCCCATGCCATCGCATTTTCCATGGCAAGTTTCATGATCGGGAGAAGCACCACAAAGAACGCTTTCCCTGTTGTTGAAAGTGAGTCGTAGACTGCACTGAAAGCAGGATACGTGATCGACATGGTGGCTTGGATCACGATGATGATGACTTGCTGCTTCAGATGCTTTCTGAGAGCCTGTAGTTGTTTGCTCCCGACCACGAGACAGAAGAAGCAAAAAAAGGAGATCGGAAAGACCGGAATAGCCAGAACCAAGCCAAACGGAACCGGAAAGACCCATTGACTCGAGACAATGATCATCAGGCCCGTCGTACACAAGGCTGCCCCGACTGCGATGAACACGACTTGAAGCATTGATAGATCAATTCGTGGTACCAGCTGCCGAATTTGAAGTGCCCCACCAATACCGATAACAGTACAGCCGATCACGTAGCGAATGAAGGCGGCATAGTTGGCTTGCCATCCTTCCTTCGGGTCTTTGAGTGGGATGCATTCAATCAGGATTACCAGTCCAAGAGCCGGAAGCGGGAACATAATGCAAACTCCAAGCACTCGGAGAAACGATACTTCACGGCAGTAAGCTTCCAAAGCGATCAGCCGCTCGACCGAGTAATCTCCGCGATGACCAACGTGCAAATGGTGCACTCGCTGCGTGAACCGCTTCCATCGGGGATGGATAGCGGGTATATTGGCAGGCAACGGCGCTGTTTTCCCCATTTGCCAAGAATCGGGTCTCCAGAAAGTGACGAGTCTTTTCTATTGATCTAAAAGCTGCAGTGGGGCTAACGTGCCGAAGTGACTGCCACGTGATCTATTTATGTAGACGTCGAAGGCACAGGGGGTTTTCCGGATGCGACAGAAGCTGGTGCCTCATAACACCAAAAAAGACAGCAACGTCAGCCATGATTGATCTTGAATCGTTGAAATTCCAGCAGAACAACGGCGCTGCAAGGCAAAGAAATGCAATTCATGTTAGATGGATTGCATTTTGTGCCCGTTGGTAAGTGAATCGCCAGATCTAACATCGCAATCCAAGACACCCCATTGAGCGCAACTCTACCAAATAGAAGCTGTTTATCGTTATAGTATGACTGGTGGCGTTCTTTCTGGTTCGTTCCGAATTGTCAATCATGTATGTATGACTCTCTTACATACGCACAATCAGTGGAATTAGCAGCTTTTTATGAGCAGCTGGCAGCGAGCAGCGAAATGTGAGCCTTCACGACCGACACGGTCTGCTCAACGGCCAGACGGCTCTCGGCAGCACTGATCCAGTCCCTACGATAACAGGTCCAATTAGAAGGCCGATAATTGTGCAAGCTTGTGGATATCAGTGGCAACTTACTGAGAGACTTGCGCAGGCAGACCAGACAGAGACTTCATTTCGGCAACCGCCTTTTCGATGTCGCCGGCCTTGATGGCGTAGTCGGCACGCGACAGAATGGCATCCGTGTCGTTTCCTTCGATAGGGCCTCCGGGAGGAATCATCAGGTACGAAAGCGCGCCACCAAAGATCTGGCCCGCCAGACCGCTATTTTCAGGCACAAGAGCAGCACGTCGGCCAACCTTGTTCACGACCTTGAAGCGGTCTTGCAGCTGGGCCACCGAGGGAGCGCCTTCTTCGATCACGTTCTGGGGGATGGAGTCAATAGCAGCCTCGATCAACGGGTCGTTGCGGCCAGCTTCACGCAGAGCCTTGACCTGAGCAAGTAAGCGACGTTTAGAGTAGAGTAGTTGGCAGCTCAGCATCAATCAGAGTTCGTACCTCAGCCTCAAGAGGAGCAGCAGCTTCAATGCGGTTCGACAGCGCAAGCGCGGCGACAGAGGTCTTGTGAACCTGGTGGCTGAACGCCTCGTACGAGGACGTGGTGTCCAGGACGGCATTCAGAGCGCGGAGCTGAGCACGGTAGTTCTCCAGTTCCTATAAAACGAATGCGAAAATAAGCAATCATGACAAAATGCACACAATGGGATATAAGATACGCTCTTACCGCCACACGCTGCTTTCGCTCCTTCGTCAGCGTCTGCTGCAGTTCTTCCGACTTGGCCTTTAGCTGCTGGTGGTAGCGCGTCTCAATCGCCTTCTTCTCACTCTCGAAGATCTTCTGAAGCTTCGTCTGTTATGAAGAAATAAGGACTCAGTATGGCCCAGGATTCCTACGCATTACTCGAATCCACCATACCAGAGTAGCAGTGCGCTGCTGGTTGACCGTACGAGCCAACTCTTCAGCGTACTCCTTCTTCAGTTTAGCCAGCTCCTCGCGGTGGGCACGAGTCAAGAGTTCCTCCTGAAGTCGCACTTCGCGGGCGAGCACTTCCGTGTGCAGGGACTCCTGTCGTCGAAGGACTTCAGTGGTCTGTACGTGTAGAGCAACATCATTATTAGTGAGCTGACGGGCAAACCAGACCTGCACGAATATATTGTGAACCTTCTTCTGAGCATCTTCTTCCATGCGACGCAGAGCTTCGAGCAGACGCACAGCCTCCCACTTGGAGCGGTGCTTCATCTCAGTCGCCAATTGCGCCACACGAATAGCCAGTGAGTTGGAGTCCAGTTCCTAAGAGCAGGCAGCATGTGATCCAGATGAGTTTGTTTCCGTCCCTATAGCCGTCGCAGCAGCAAGACTGTTACATACGTGAATGCCGTTCAGGTAGTTCGTGTCAATGTCGGAAGCCGCAGCGCTGGACTCAGCGTGCAGAGTCTCAACGATCTCCTTCTACAATACCAGGGAAACAAATGACATGAGTTCATCACACACATCAGTTCGATCGAATCGAAGGCGAGTGGTTACCGTGGTCGACTGGATCTGCTGGCCGACCTTGTCGCTGAGCACAGCAGTGCTGGCAGCCGACGCCAGCTTGGCGATCTCAGCGCGTTCCTTGGCGTTAGCCTCGTCCACCTTCTTCTCCGCGAGGGTCTTTTCGGGCACGACTGCCTCGGCCTTCTTGGCAGCAGGTTCCGCAGCAGCAGTCTTCTTCTGGACCGGAGCAGGAGCAGGCTTCTTCTCGGCCACCACGGCCTTCTTCTCCGTCTTCACAACCGGCGCCTCCTTCGGCTTGGTCACCTTGGCTTCCACCTTCTCCACGCTCTTGGACTTTTCGTCCTCAAAATGAAGAGACTTCTCAGCAGGCTTCTTGGTCTCCTTCTTGGCCTCCTTCTCCTGGCCCTTGGAGATCACAGCGCTCAATTCGTCGGCCGACTTGGTCGGCTCCTTAGGCGCCGGCGTAGGCTTCACAGACTTGGCAGCCACAGGTGCCACGGGCTTCTTCACGACCGCAGGGGTGGCCTTCGGCGCAGGCTTTTCCTTGCCAAGCACGAGCTCACGGAACTTGATCCAGTTCTCGTTCTCACGCACGATCTCCGGGTTCCACTGCGGGTTCTGCTTGACGTAGACAGCCACACCAGCGGGGGCAGTGAGCGCAGTCAGCAGCAGTAGCTTAGGCACCACGGAGCCGCCTTCCGAAGACGACGACGCGGGCAAGGGCGTGGGCTTGGCGCCAGCCGCAGCCGATGCGCCGCTTGGCGGCGACGATCCCGCGGTATTGGGAGCCGACGGCGCGGTCGCTTTGCCGCTCGGAGGCGCCTTGGTCGTCACGGAGCGCGTGGCCTTGAGGCTGCCAGCCGCCTGCTTCACCTGGCGCAGCGCACTGCGGTTCGCACGCAGCATCTTTGTCGCGGATCGAGGAACTCCTCACGTCGGGCTTCAAATGCCAGACGCAGGAACTAACGGTCCGCACGTTGGCCGGGTTTGGCCGCAACTTGAGTGGCGGGTCAACGGGTCAAGGACCCATGCACCAGCCTGCCCACCCAGACCTGGGGTTACGCAAACGGGTACGCTCGTATGTACAGCAACCCCTTCATACAAGAGTCATCTTCAATTTAAGCCAATCATCTTCAAGTGTTGATGTGCAATGCGCGCATTTGGCGAACGGCAACCTTCATGAGCTCCAGGACGGCAGATGCGCCTGATGCCAAAAATCCCGCTACTCTAATGCAACAACGAGCGTGCACTCTGGATGATCACTCCTTGACACCATGGACACCACGACTGGCCAGTTGAAGACCATCATTCTTGGATCGGCCTTTCGTGTGAACCGACGCGTCACAAGGCCAAGCGAAATAGAGTCATGTCTGCAGACGGCTTTGCAGGCGCTTCGTCTGGCGTGGCGGCGCGCACACGACAGCAAGCTCGACAGGAGCTACAGCAGCGAGAGTCAGAGAGCGAGACCGCCGGCGCTACGTATGCGCTTTCGCCTCAGTACATTGACCCCGAAGAGCTGCGCGAGCTGCAACGCCGACCGGCAGTGTCGTTCGTAATTCGAAATGCTGCATCCAAGCAGGACGAGCTCTCTGGAGCCTCGCAAACACACGCGAGGTTAATTGATGCTCAAATGAGCCCGCACCCGCCAATGGCGTCGGCCTCGAAATCGCGACAGAGCTGGAACTCCCCCATCCACGTGCCGTTGAGTCACCGGAAGCTGGTCACGACGCCTGCAGTTTTCGACAGTATCACACCAGTGCGTCCGCCAGAGACTCGCAAGAATCACTCGGGAATGGAGCGCAAGATCCACACCCAAACGGCAGCCAAGTTTCAGCCTCGACTTGCGTCAATTGGGACCCCAAGATCTAACCAAAAGTCTTCGTACAAGGAGACGCTTGCGGATGGGTAAGTATCGATCAACTCACTCGCTAATGGCTACTTGTGCAAACTGCTTATTGTGTGATGTGTTGAATATGTAAATAGGACACTCATGGCCTCGCTACGTGAAAAGAATAGGGAAATCTACGATCGTCTGGTGAAGCGCTTCCGACACCTGCACCAAACAAGCAAGGCAACAGTCGACCAAACCGAGACCTTTGAGTCACGTGCACAGCCGTCTAGTCCCAAGAGCGTCGAAGATGCAATTTTATATTTCTTGAACGAAAGACACAAGCGCGATATTCTCTATTTCAAGCGCAGATCAATGGATCAAATGGAGAACCAGCCTGAATCTAGCGCAACGTTGGCGCCACTGATATCGGATAAATCTTCTCGATATATGCCGTATGACCTGGAACGAATTCAAGGATCGCTCAAGACTGGAACTGGAGATTATTATATTATGTCATCATCATCACTCGTGCATCATGTGAATAGCGGAGAGAGCGAAATTGTTGGTGAGGCCATTCCAATTTCTCAATGGGTGATGGAAAGCAAGATGTTTTCTCTTTTACTGGCTGGTATCCCTTTGTTCCAAAAGTTCTTGGTACGAAGGGTATTTGCATTGTGGATTCGTGAAGTTCGGAGGCTTATTTACTGTGATTTCCGAAAACGAATCGCGGAGTCGCTGCCTTTAGCCAGAAAAGCATTCGTACTCCCGATGTTAAAATCCTGTCAAACGCTTCATAGAATACAGAGAATTCGCGCGCTGGGATTACCACCGAAGAAAATAGGAGCTGTAATGCTACCAGTGGTGCAAGAATTTCACAAAGAGTTAATCAACGCGACAGAGTCCAAGCTCATCGATGCGAAAGAGGAGCTTCTTGGATTGACCGATAGCATGGTTCAAGCGATTCAACAAGATCTTGATCCACGGACCAATCTAGATGAATTGTACAGCACTGAAGCAAATACAATTCATACGTCCAACCCAAAATGGAAGTCAGCTCCAATTGCAGCGCTGCGGATGCGAAAATCAGATATGCTACGTCAAAAGGAAACCGCACAATTGGACATGATATTGTTGGAGAAGTACATTCGTCTCATTGCTTACATGTTTACTGAAAGTGTCTACATAATGATCATTGGTTGCGTGCATCATCTAGCCTCTGAACTGAGTGCCGAAGAAAATAATGGTGTAATTTGCGCGTCTGTGGTAATCACTGGGGATGCCTTGATTCTCTCTCCATCCACTAAAGAAATGAAGGACGTTTTACTCGAAGGCGTCGCGAAACTAATACGATTAGCGAGCAATTTCCATTTCACGAAGAATGCGATGGCTTGGAGCAATAATCGTGGTACGGGGGCGCTTGCAGCTATCGCGTCGTATTTCACATGTGGAGCTACGTCGACCCAATTTGATCTACAGAAAGTTCTAAGACAAGATCCAGAATTCGAGCAAGCAACTCGTCAACTCCTTTGTGAAATGGCAAAGTGGTTTGACGAAGCAGGCCATCAAATGGTATCATTCGAATCACTAAAACCGATTCATGCTGCTGTTTACTCAGTGAAAACAAACGCGATAAGTTTGGCTTCGAATAATGTACCCCTGCTCCCAAGCCATCAAATACAGCAACATCAGCCAATTTCTGCCGACATAATTCGAATTACTGGGATATCCGGCCTTGAATTGGGTCGGTATCTGAAAAATCTAGCCCACAAATGCAATATCCTCGATCGATCTCAGCATGGCTGCCAAAAAATTCAATCAAGCTGGAAAGTAGGCTTCCTAGAAATTCAATGTCGCCGTTCCATCACAGATATATTGGAAATGATTGTTTCTGAACGAGACCATTTGCATCAAACGATATACGAGCTGACCACTCGAGGTGTGGCCGACTGTATTACAGCACTTCAAAGTGCTACGCTAGTTTATGAGGATCGGCCCCAATTGATTGAATTCTTTTGCGAGCAAATGAAGCAAGTACGTATTTTAAAGGACGGGGAAAGGCAGCTTTTGCAAGATATTCGAAACGTAGATGAATCTATGCGTGCACTAAAACGATATGCACCACCTCTTTCAGCGCAAGCAATGGTTCAGTACAATGTACTGCATAACTTGTTCAGCAAGTATTCGAGCAACGTTCAATCACACGGAAAATTTGCAGCAAAGATGCTACCCAGTATTACCCAACAAGTAAATGCTGCCCTGCAAAAATACACGTTGAGGTGTCAGCGTCTGTTACGCATATACGAAGAATATTCTGGCATTGCAACGGAAGATGAGCTGGAGAAAAATGTCGCAATGTTTCAAGAAGTTTCACGTGAGCTGCAAGAAATAGAGGATGCAACCAGATTGTACCAAGAATATCAACGAATGGTTGGTATAAAAATGACAGATACTTCAATTCTTTGCGACACGGTTTCAAAATGGAATGAGATTAACGATATTGTTCAATTCGTATCCCAATGGCGCAATGTCACAAACATGATGGAAAATGGAATATTTAGTGAGCAGAAGTGGCCAAATCACGTCAGTGTTATCTCTAGCTTTGTACCACGCATTCAAGCTCTGCAACATTCAAAGGATCCCTCGGCGTTCGCTCAAAAGTTGGTTCAAAACATGAGTACAGTAATCAGCGACTATCTTTACAAGTTGAATCTAGTGGTTGAGCTGGCGCTTCCTTGTATGAAACTACACCATTGGCGGCAAGTCCTGGAACTGCTAGGGATTGGCACATACGTGACAACAGCAGGTGCATTAATATCGGATGGCTCCAGTGTCACTTTGGCGTTTCTTCAGAGTCGAAGACTGGCGGAGTTCGAGCCCCAAGTGCGTGAAATTACGAAAAAAGCGCAGAATGACGCAATTACTGAAAAAAAGCTAGATGAGATGAAGAATCGACTTGCTCATGTTGCTCTACCTCTAACTCGAATCGATGACTCGTACGAGCTAGATTGTCAAATTGCTGTTCAGCTGCTTGGAATGTTTGAAGACGATTTACTTACCATCCAGACCCTCACTCAAGTTACAAGTTCACCTATTTTATATTCGAGCCTTGTGCAATGGGGAGAAGACATCAGAACCTTTCAAGACATTCTGGGACGATGGATATCCATTCAATCAGATTGGGCTAAACTTTCGGTGATATTTGGGCTTCATACTGTTCAAGAAAATGTCGCTAATGCAACTTTCGAATTCCAAGCCATGAATCGCAAATGGAAAGCTATGATGAACGCAGCAAAAAGTGCATCTTCGCTAGCTGTCTGTCTTAGCGAAGTGATCAGTCCTGCATTTCTCAATAGTTCAAGAGAGGTTTTTGATAAACTGTGGCGGCAACTCGGTAATTATTTGCACGATAAGCGGCAGCATTTTCCTCGTTTCTATTTTGTTTCCGACGGAGATTTGCTGCATCTTATAGCGTCGTCAAGAGATCATGTCAAGTTGTCTGAATGTGTTTCCAAGTGTTTCCGACAAATTCAATCATTACAAATTGCCAAGGTTGAGCCTGAGTGGCAGCCTCTTGAACAATCTCACGTTTTGAGGTCAGTGTCCCCAAACGATGAACCTAATTCAACAGAGAGAATTGCGGAAGTTACTGCAACAACTGTCGTAGAGGCCTATACCGTAATCGAAATAGACGCTGTTTGCGGGTATATCGTCGGCGAAGTGATGCAGATCAAGCCGCTGCGTGTTGTTGCTAGTCTTGAAGTGTGGATGAAGAAATTATCCAATCGTATTCACGAAAGCATGAAGAATCATGTTTGCACAGCCATGGACGGTATGCTAGTCGCTGTTTTTGAAGATCATTTTGAAGGGCTGCGAAAGAATTTATATGCTCGAGCACCCAGCAAAGATCCTCGACCAGAAAATGCAATGCTCTCTTCTCACGACAAGGACATAGAAAATGAAATAAGCTGGACAAGCATTCCGCTACAAGTAATAGTTTTGTGCATGAACCTTTTCATCACGAGTGAATTAACTTCTCTTATTCATCGCGATCGAACAAGCGACGCCTGGAGAACCTTTTGGAAGGGCTTTCAGTTGAAGAAAGAGAATCTCATCGATCTCATTAAATCCCGATATGCGAGCTCTCGAGATCGACTGGTAGCCAGCAACCTGTTGACTCTGCTTCTTAACAAGACTCACGGAATCAATGAATTGTGCGATGAGGAAATTCTGGATAGCACAATGGTTACGAATTATGCGTCCTCTGAAGCTAGCAATGATGCCACATCGTACACCTACAGCTACGCGAATGGTTATTCGTTTGCATGGACAAAAATGATGCGGTTCTATTTCGACCCATTTGAAAAAAAGTGCATCGTTCATCAGAGCGTAAAAAGTTTCGAGTATGGATATGCTTACGTCGGAAACTACAGTTGTCCCGTATTAAGTCCATTGTGTGACCGTGTGATCCTGGCCATTAATTCTTCATTGGCTCTCGATATTGGGAGTCTGCTCCACGGACCCTCAGGAGGACGTCATAATACCGGGAAACGAACGCTTTTGAATGAAATTGCAGTCGCAGTTGGGGTCGAAAACATACATTATGAATGCTCAATTGCTTTAAAAACTTTTCAGCTGAAACGAATGGTTCGAGGAGTGATCCAGAATAACTCGTGTTGGCTCGTTTCTTCTGGACTTGAGGTCGCAACGCCTAATGCGTGCATGGTTCGAGCATTTGCACAAGAAATGAACCGTCTAAAAGATGCTTTGCGAGGCGAGCAAGAAGTATACCCGATGGACGGAGAAATGGTTCCTATCTTGAATCCGAAAGTAGCAATTTTTGTAACGTGCTCTCTGGATTATGAGCGATCCGAAATCCAGGAGTTCTTTTTACGAATGTCGTGCAGCTTTATGCCTGTAGCATGCGTGCAGCCAGATTCTAAGCTGGTGACGGAAACAATGTTAATGGCCAGTGGTTTGAGTGACTGGAAGATAGTCAGCAAGAAAATCCATGTGCTTCTGTTAATGATAGAAAATGACCCAATCCCGTTTGCAGATGCGCCATTGAGTAATTTACGTTCATTAGTACCACTTCTGAAAGCTATCTCAATGCAACGCTCTACAAATTCATGGAAAAGCGAAGAACGATGTGTAGTTGTGGCGCTTTGGCGAGAACTTCACTCCAAAATTTTGCCGGATAGGCGAACAGCGTTCTTGAAATGCGCTCGGAATGTGTTTCCTGGTGCTGAAGATCTGCAGTTCAAAATAAGCGGTGCGACCGTCATTAAAGACGACAGTACAAAAAAACGATCTACAGGCAATCATCCCCATGAAGTAAAATCGACGATTGAGTATGATAGTGACGAAGAAGTGGCTATTCACAAACTCCAGCGGCTCATGCTACTTCTACAGGCCTCAATGACATCAAAAAGACTTATCCCTTGTGATTCGTTTCTTCGAAAACTTGTTGAGTTATATCACGTTGTATCGAAAAATGTGGTCACAGTGGTCGTTGGTCGCAGTGCCTCTGGAAAATCGAGCGCAATAAGCATATTGGGGGACGCATTCAGCTCTCAGCCCCTGAATATGGTTCATGATCCAGCAACAAATCATGCAGCACCGCATCCAGTCAAAATCACTCGACTCTTTCCCTCGGCTATTTCTGTTGAAGATATATACGGGCATGTAAGTAATCCTAGTTGATGCAATTAACTTATATGAGCGCAGAATCTGATCAACTTGTTCCTGTAGTTCCAAGAAGAAACAAACATATGGGTCGATGGCTTTCTCTCACATTTTTTCCGACAAAATTGCGAAATTTGGGATGTTGAAGCCGCTGGCTCTGGGTGCGGACAAATGCAGCAGACAGGTTCATTATTGCCACGATCCCGGCGCAAATCTTTTGTCTTATCGAAGGGTACACACGTGTATTCTTCAGTGTTTTCTCCAGCTGCATGGATGGTTTTAGATGGGGTAGCTGACCCTTGCAGCGTCGTCGAACCTCTTCGAAATCTTGCTGGGGTGCTACCTGATGAAGTGAAAAAAATCGTTTTACCGAACGGAGACCAGCTGCATTGCAGAAACGAAAGTCTCCGAGTCTTTGTTGAAGTTGAATCATTGTGTGATTGGACTCCGTGTATTCTAAGCAGATTCGGAATCGTTTATCTTCAAGCCGATTTTGTATTGCCATATACTCAACTAATCAAGAACTGGATGCAGCAAGAGTGCGAACCCAACCAGCTTAGCCTGTTTCATTTTGCTGGGAAGATCATTAGATCGCGCTGCTCCTATCTGATTGATATTGGCAAGCGTTACGTCAAGTTTTGCGACTTTTCGGCAAGCCTTATCATTGCAAACGTACTTAAACTACTTGATCATTTGCTTGCAAATTACGAACTTGATGAAACGACAAATGAATGGAAAGATGACGTTGCCATAATTGTTGGGTATGCATCAATGATGACTCTTGGTCTGCTTTTACAAGAAGATGGAAGAGCTGAGTTTCATCTTTCAACACTGGAAGCATTTCCTGAATTGACGAAATTGTATGGTCATCTATTCGAGCGAAGCTCGTCCACTACTGTCTTCGACATTGGAATTCAATTCACAGTCAATCGCCGAGTGAAACTTTATAGATGGAATCCGCTTGCGGCAGCAGGAATCGACCTGATTGAAAAGCGAGGGTCTATGTCTTCAATTGATCTCATGTCCAAGTCAAATAACAGCATGGTTAACTGGGCTGGAAATCCTTCGTTTACGTCTAGTTTACATTGGTCATCAATATTTATTCCAACTATTCAAAGTGTGAGCTGCGAGGCATGGCTGGCCATACTTGCGAAGGCGAATATAAATGTACTCATGTACGGTGACGCTAGTGTGGGTAAAACGCGCATATTGTCGAATGTCATGAATCATCTGAAAACCCATGATCGTACAGATACTAAATTGCTACAAATCAGTAAAAGGACAAAGGCGATGGATATTCAGAACGCGATTGAGTGGGGGCTCCCGCACAAACTCAGGGGAAAGTACTGTCCAAATTCAGGCGCGAAAGCATTTATGCTTTTACTCGACAACCTTAATCTTGAAGTCGAGGTACCACCTACATTTCGCATCCTCTTCATTTGCTTGATTCGATGCCTAAATATTATTTCATATGTTACAGATTCGACATCGATCAGGCACCAGTCGTCAGTGCTCTGAGATGATTCGACAAGTGTCCGATACCAAAGGAAGCTTTCTGCATACCACACTCGAGTTTGTTGAGTTTAAAGATCTGTTGGTGTGGTGTTCATTTTCTCTTTCGACCTTTGGTTACCTACGGCCATCCCTCCGACTACTTCGCCATTTTCACTTGGTATGTTTTCATCAGAGGCACGTTTTGTTTAAATGAACCTCACTAACTCTATGTATTGGTATGAACAGATATGGCTCCCAGACCATAGCAACCAAGTGTGTCAGCGGATTCTAGAGATATTTCCCGATCAATTCTTGAGTATGCATCCATGCAACCTGGAGGTAGCAAACCAGTTGATCCGCATTTGTCGGTTGCCAGTGGAATTTTTCTCTGCTGTTCGTCGACGATTCAAGGCCACAGCGTTGGCGCCACATCTATTGTTTAGTACAGTTGATATCATCAAAGTTTTCACGAGTCTAATGAAGGTGTCTAAGAGCACTGCAGAAAATGTTTCAGATTTGGAGCTTGCTGCCTTACACTCAGTGCTCAAGGTCTGTCGCAACCGAATTTCGACGCTCGCCGAAGTCACAAAATTGCAGCAACTGGGAAAAAGTGTTGCAAAGCGACTCAATTTTTGTGCTGAAAGCCTCGGCTATATATATCGTTATGAAGATCTTTTGTACGCTGATTATGATGAGACGGAAGGATACTCAAAGATACCCCATCGTACAGCTGCAGCGTTGTTTGCTGTCGGCGATGAACGATTTCACTGGTATCAAAATTCTGGAGGGAAAGACAGCTCTCTAACTACACAAGAAGCAACATCATCTTCCGTGGTTCGTGCAGTATCTCCCACTAAAAAATCTGTGGGTATGGTTTCCGTGGTCGGCCGAAATTCCTCTGCTCTCGGTCGTGATCAGTTAATGACAAGTGAAACTAGAAGATCATCATTGGCGGCGGCAGCACTGAAAAGCTCGTCATCAGACCGGACAACAGTACCGACTTCGTATATGATATACAACATGCTCGACATTTATGGATATCTTCAGGAAGGTTCCCATCAGTTGCTTGTTTATGGACCTGAAACATCATGCCATCGAATCACGACAATGATTGCGTGTGGTGTACTCGCGCTTCAATTCAAGGAGCTTGTATCAGAAACAACAATGGCTGAATATCTTGAGCATTTTAAGCAAGCAGTGATTGATGTTGGATTAAAGGCTACGAACACCTTACTGTACATTGAATGTGACGATCTATCTGACGAGGAACTCGATTTTACTCTTCGTGTGTTGGTTGAGCGTGATCTGCCTTCAAACTGTTACTCTACCGCTGAAAGAGCTCAGTTGCTCAGTCTGGATCATCAGCCACGAGCCCATCACGTTGCACCACCTCCATCAACAGCATCGAACAGCAATATTGTGTCATCAGTGGTTGGAGCTAGCACTCATTCCCAATATCAACATTCGATATCTACATACCACGAAAACTTACAAAAATGCCTCTACATATGTCTTTCGTTCAGGTGAGTACGTATTCTTTGGTAATTTCCAAGGTGGTTAACTTATACAAATTATGCTGTGTAGCAAGAGTAGGACGTTACTGGGGAGTTTATTCCACCAGCCGTCTTTGGTTTACCAATCGGCCATGAAGACTTTCCATCCATGGAGCGAAACCACGTTCATTGATGTATATTCCGATCATATTGGCGCATGGACCCCTCTTTTGCACGCTCTGGCGAATCCAAAAGACCCTGACCCTAAACTGACGGAAGTATTATTCCAGCTTTGGATGATCTCGATAGACCGCATTGCAAAAGACTTCGATGGCAATGACAAATCAAGTTCAAGCACACTTGGTCGCAGATTCTCTGCATTGAGGACTCGCTTTGAAGATTATTTGCGAATGTTTAAACTCCTTTTCACATTTCAGAAGCAGAAAAATGATGAAGCAAGACGAAGATTGCGAAATGTGCTGAAGCAGTTAGAAAACGAAGATTTTAACGCGACTTCACAATTAGCGAGAGAAGAGAACAGCGAAGGTCTTCTGGAAGATGCCCACAGGGCAGTCAAAGAAAGTTCACTTAGACTTCAAGAAACAGAAGCAATTGAGCGCGAAGCTAAAAGAGCGTTCCTACTTGATGAACAGCGGTGCTCTGTGTTTCAGACTGATATCGAGCACGAACGTGACATAATTCAGCAAGAGCTCGCTGAAATTCTCCCAGATCTTGTACAAGCTAACGATTCTCTCGCTCAAATCAACAAGTACCATATCACTGAGATGAAGTCGTTCACAAACCCCCCTCAATTGGTTCGCTTAGCAATGCAAGCAGTATGTGTCCTCCTCGGTGTCCCGCCAACTTGGCCAGAGGCGCTTCGAATTCTTGCTGACATTCGCTTTCTCGACCGTCTTCGCAATTTTGATAAGGACCACGTGGATCCTGTACTGATCGAGAGGGTAAAATATTATGTAAATCACCCCGATTTTTCGATGGAAAACATGAAGCGTGCATCGCTAGCGTCGACCACCCTTTGCAAATGGGTTCTCGCAATTATGCGCTATTTTGAAGTTATGAAAAGCGTAGCCCCTACACGTAAAAAATTGATGGAAACGGAACAGCATTTTATGGTGATCGACGAAGCCGTCAAAGCTGAAAAGCAAAAACTGATCGACTTGGAATTGCATTTGAATGAGCTCAGATCTACGCACTTGAAAAACCTGCAATGGGAGGAAGATCTTCAACGCAGTCACGATACAAGACTACGATGGAGATCTGAGTTGACTGACTTTGCTCGTGCGATTGTTGAGTGGGTTGGGATCTTGCAAAAGAGAAAGAGAAAACTGAAGCGTATCCGCTCAAAGTTGGCTTTTGACTCCGCAATTGTTGCTGCTGTCTTAATTTATGCAAGTGACAAATCGTTTGAAGATCGGTTAACACTGGTTCAATGTTGGAAACAGTCGGCATTGGATGTATTCAGCGATTTAAGCGATGGTTTTCTGCATTCATTTTGTGGATTCAAGACGCGGACGAACTGTGAAATGAGCAATTATGCTATCATGGACGCACTTCAGAAACATTGGATTATCAGCGGAGTGTCCTTCACGACTGCTGATCTCAGAAAATCGCTTATCACAATGAATGATCTACATGAGATCCCTTTCACGTCAAACCTATTTCTCTTTGACCAAATTCAAAACGTGTGTTTTAAGTACCCGCTGCTTCTCGATCCTCTTGGTGTTGCAACTACTTGGTTGAAGCAAAAGTGTCATCTAGCAAATAGTTTTCCGTCTGCTACTGAACTCGGAATTGATCGAGATTTCGTTTTGCAAGATGGGGAATATGTGGATGAATCTCTGACGGTAATTGATGCTGGAGATCCACTCCTGGTCAGCAAAATCGAAAAGCGTGTAACTCAGAAAGGTTCCCTCTTGGTACGGTACAGCTGTTTGGGATACGTGAATTTTTGCTTCTGTGATAGCTAATTCCTTTTTCTCTTTTATAGATACTAGTGGAAAATATATGTGAATGCGAAGAATCGGCATTCAATGCCGTTCTGGAACTTCTAGCACTAGTGAAGAAAAAAAGTGATAACACTGTCTTCTTTGCCACAAGATCACTTGCCAAGGTGTCGCATTGGAAGCCAAAGGTATGTTTTATTAATTAATTGAGAGTAGCTTATTGTCTTATGTCTGTCAATTTGCAACATAGGTCTGGAGCAAAATTGCTGTCATTGATTTTTCTCCATCGAGTGAAGACTTGAACAATCGATTGACTGCGATGTTTTACGATGTGAATGAGCATGGGAGAGAGGTCCATCTCAAATGGGAAAATCTCAAACAGGAATTGGTTTCCGAAAGGTTGAAGGAGCAGCATCTCTTCAACACGTTTCTCGATTATTTTTCAACTGATGTTTCGACGCAAGAAACTTCCTCCAAAGTGCATCTTGGACGTCATGCGTCGATTAGAGATGAGCTGATTGAGTATCAAATGGAGCGACTTGCCAAGCACCTTGCAGAGTATTCTGCCTCGAAGGCGTATCGCAAAAAGATACAGAAAGATTTCCTGCAAATCCTAGAGCTTCGAGTTGAAGCCCAACCATTCGCTCTACGTGGTTTGACTTTTATCAGAGCAGAGTCATTACTTGGAAACATTCAACCCTTTCTGTCGTTTTCGATTGCTCAAAGTATCGAATGCTTCAAAGGGTGCTACGAGCAAGCGGTAAATGCGTCAAATGAGTTTGAGCGCGTTGGTAATTCTTTGAGCAAAGACGTGATAACTGAATTAACCCAAGACGTGACATATCTGTACTTACGAAAGCGACTAAACGGGCTACCAGCGAAATTCAGAAGCATCTTTAAGCTTTTGGTGGCCATTTGCATTGCTGATTCTAAAGACATGGTGTATTCGACTGTATTCAGCCGTTTGTTATCTGAAAGTGTGATCCGAAATATTTCGCAACAAAAAAATATGTTACGCCAAGAAATCAATGAGAATGATGGTGTCACTGATTCATTTCACGGATACGTCAAGAAAACAGCAGTTCAGATAGTTTTGCACAGCATATCGGCTGCTCTGACTAGAATAACAACGCCCCAAGTTCATAATGTCTCTGCCGACGGTTTATCAAGCTCTCACGAACTGGGTCCGGTACTTGATACTGGTCTATTGAACGCTTTTGAATTGATCAAAATGACATTTATTGAGCAGAACTCGAGTGATACTATTCTGAATAAATTTTCCAGGGATTTAAAGGACGATATGCTTCAGCATGCTGCCGTGTGGAAAACTCATCTGCTGCATGCTGAAGATCAAACACGTATTTCAAGCTCTGATCAGGTCTACCTGGAACCTCCATGCCCACCGTGGATAGAAAACCACCTCAACTCTCTGGAAAAACTAATGGTTCATGTTTGCCTGTTTGAATGCGTTCCGCATGATGCGGTTGACCAAATTATTGTGGAATATGTGGGTGCTGATGTGGTTAAACGGTTGCGCATTTATGACGAGACTGAACAGAAACTGAGCCTCATAGCTCGAAATTCTGATTTTTCCACGCCCCTACTTGTCATCACTGATCCAACTACGCACGTGGCTGTGCCATACGAAAATATCATCCAATACGCACGGGCTGGATCCGTGCGAGATGAAGGCATGACAGACGTATCAATGGGAGATACTATCGGAGAGCTGCGTTTGACAAGCCAGTTGAAAAGTATCGAGCATCTTGCTATGAGTGGAGGATGGATTGTAGTCCGTGATATGCAGCTTGCGACACAGAAGACAGGAACTGCATTACGGCATCAAGTGCAGAGCATACAGAGTATCCAATCAAGCAAGAATTATGACTTTAGGCTTTGGCTGCTTTACGAGCATTCACTACGCAACAATGTTTCAGCAGCAGCAAATCTTTTGGCGTTCCTTCGAACCGAGCGGTTCTTTTTTGAGTATCCATCCAGGCTTACAGAATTTGTTAACTTCTTCCGCAAGAAATCTGAAGCGGGGCCCCGTTTCATTCGAGCACATGGTCACTCTGAAGCTGCATCTACACGACGTCTTGGATCGTTTGCCGAGTCGTCAACATCGGCCGGCATACATTTGGAGAAGGTTCATTCGTGGATGCAAAATGCGCTGCTTGTTTTCCATTCACTCTTTCGCCGTCATCTTCAAAGCGTTTGTGCTCCAAATGATCCTCGAGATCCAAATCCTCTAATGCCGACAGACATGATGATTTCTCATTTTGAGCTGGAACGGGCCAGCCGTTTGCTTCAGATGCACATGGAGCAACGAATAATGGCGACTAAACTATCGTCGTCGTCCTCGAGTGTCATGAATGTAGCCGATGCGATCGCTTCTGAATGGCAGACACTGGTCAATTTGGCGTCATTGGTTTACATGAATCGACAATGGAGCCCACTTCACTCCAGTCAATGCCGTGAGCTTCTGATCTGGTGCTTTCAAACGCAAGTGGGCGCAAACGACCAATCATCCGTACTGACTGGAAATAAGGAAGTTCTAGCCAAGCGACGAAGTCAGGCTGGGAGATTGCGTGACGAAATGGATTCATCTGCAAGCACAATGGATGACCAAGTCGATATCGAGTCCCATTTTATGCCTCCAAGCCGCCAGTATCAAGCGAACACCTTCAAGAGCTGGCATACTGTACACTCCTTGCGAATCGCTTACGGTGCTCACAGCGAAGAGTGCTCTTTTTTCGCTGCACAGCAATCGTTAAAGGCACTAGCAGAGCAACTTCCGAGTGCATCCAGCCTCTCTAAGCACGTCCACATGCAGCGCAAAGAGCGCCGTGCTAGCATGATTGAGTCCTGGAAAAAGCCAAAAGTGGATGGTTTATGCGGTCTTGTTGGGCCCAGACAAGATAAACATAGCGCTTGGAAGCAAGCACTGCTGATCCATTTGACGCAGGCCGAGATTCCTGCGCTGGAAAGTTACTTGACTCAGATCTGGAGCTCAATCGAGATGGTTTTGGCATTTAGCAAAGAATCACTGGTATCGATACGAGCCAATCAAGGCGCGACAGCGTCTCCATTCCATCGCGAAGTGGGGGATATTCTTCAATCTATAAGCAGACAAGACGTACCAGCGTCATGGGCGGCGTGCAAGTCTGTCGCCAAGCAGCAGCATCGGCAGAGGTGCCCAGGGTATTTGTTCTCGCGTCGACTGATGCATTGGCTCACATGGCTTCGACGAGCTATTGGGTTTTACCAAGGCCTTCATAGCTCAGAGATGTGTACGCCGCGGCTTCCCGAAGTGATTTACATGCCGGCGCTTCATCATCCAGAAGGTACAAACTGACTACAATGTGTTGAGTGTGTAGTTCGTCTTGTAATTGTTCTTTGTGTATGGCCCAGCATTTCTCTTCACGTTTGTCCACGGTGTCGCTGAGGCCAACGATATCCCGTTCCAGGAGCTTGCCTTGGTGGTTCACGCCACCAGGTCGCCGCTTCCTGATTCTAGTGACCAGGAAAGTGGCGCATCAAACTCCGAGACTATCGCACCGGAGAGGCTTCCATCGCTAGTGATTTCGGGTCTCTGCATCGCAGTACGTTTGTCGTAGTTTGTGCTATACCGTATGTAGCACACTAACTCAGTAGTTGTTCTGTGCTCATGTAGCACGCTAAGTGGTCAACAGAGCTTGGCGTTGTTGTGGAGACCGAGCCCGAGTCGGCCGCCACGCCATTCCACTTGCTCCCAGCGCTGTCAGTGCAGGCGACCACGCGGTTCCAGAGCCAAGCGGGCTTTAACGGGTACGACGACCAGGACGATGCAGACAGCCTGTTCTACCGCTGTCCGCTGTTCGCATCGCCCGCGCAGTTCTCACTGCTGGAGCCGCCCATGGCGTTCATTCATTTGCCCACGGACCAGGCCGCCCGGCTGCTGACCAGCTCCAGTGTAGCCATGTTCCTAACAGAGGACCCCTGAAGAGACCCCAATAGTGGCCCCCTCGTCGCATCAACTCGGTGGTGGTCAGAATTCCAAGATGCGGCAGGCAGTGGCGAGCGGCCTGGGGCTGGCGCAGACGGTGGTCACGCACTTTGGCCAGCCGCAGAGCAGTCTGGCGGTGGACGCGTCCGACTCCTTCGACTATGAATACGTGCTGGACTGGTACGTAGGCGCTATCTCCAGCTCTGGCCTCTAAGCCAGGAGGAGCTCACGTGTTGTGGGATGTGGCAGCAAACCGACGGCGCAGACGAGTGCATTGGCCATCGCGCTGTCCAACATGAAGGTGCAACTGCGCACACGCGATACACTGGCGCTGGAGTACGAGGTAAATTACGCCGCTGTATTATGGGGATGCGTCTCTTTATCCGGTCAGAAGCTGATAATGATGCTGGCATTGTAGTTCCACGCGCACAACAACTCGATCAACGAGATTTGGGCGTCCGAGGTCACGCCCTGGAGCATCGCGACCTGCTCTAGCGATGAGTATGTCAAGTTCTGGGACCTGCGCTCGCGTTTGCCGTCCATGGTGATCCCGGTCGGCGAAGAGGTCTGGAGCCTATCGGTCGGCTCCGGCGACACGCTGCTGGCCACGGGCACGGACGAGAAAGTGATGTTCTACGACGTTCGAATGGGCACGAAGGTAGGGGATCATTCGCTGTTTGTGGTCGCTTTCCGTTGTAGCGATTGTTCTGACTCATTTGGTGGCTGGAACAGCTCGGCGAATACGGCGAAAGCCACGTGGACGCGGTCACCAAGGTGCGCTTCCACCCCACGCAGACATCGTTCGTGGTCACGGCCTCAGAAGACGGTGTGGTGTGCTTCTTCGACTGCCGCATCTCGGACGAGGACGACGCGATCGAGTCGATCCTGAATGTCGAGAGCGCCGTCACGCAGATCGGCTTCTTCGGGCCGCAGATGGAGAATATCTTCTGTCTGACTGGCACCGAGACGCTGGATCTGTGGAACCTGCAGACTGCGGAGCGCATCCATCACTACGAGACGCTTCGCGCGGACTGCAACAACAACGGCGTGCCCACGGACTATTTAATCGACTGCGTGTACGACAGCCAGTCGGCCGAGCTCTTTTTGCTGGCTGGCAACCACGAAGGCAACGTCAACGTGCTCAACATCGGCGGTGGCAGCGGCCAGTTGCAACACGTAGCAGCGCTTCAGGGCGGCCACAAGGCCTGTGTGCGCTGCGTGTACTACGATGCTGCGCAGGCCACGCTGTACTCGGGCGGCGAAGACGCGCGTCTGTGCAAGTGGGCTCCGATCGGTGCCGCGGCGCCCTCAACGCCCTCGGCTTCGCAGGGCTTGAGCTCTCTCAAGATGAAAGCGGCGCAAGAATCCGGCGGACTCAAGAAGGCTCGCAAGTCCTCGCGACCGTATTAGACTGCAATACCGAGGAGAAGGCTGTACTATTTTTTGAAAAATCCAAAGACCAAGGCTCTGGTGCTATTACAACGTGGGATGCTGGTGTTGATCGCTTGTGCTTGTCACTGGACTAAAACGGGAAGGCCAATGGCAGTCGCTCTTTCGCCGCATGCAAACTGGAAGAGGGCGAGCAATGGGCTATTTGCGATCGGCTGTCTGTCCATTGTGCTTGTATTTATAGGAGTGGTTTCGAGTTTGGTTATATTCTTGAACGTGCTGGTGCTGCCATCTGCACCAGACAACGCTTGGGCCCATTTCGCACAAGAAGACTCGAGCACGAGGCACGAGTCCGCAAGACCCAAGCAGCCATGTCCGTGATCATCAAGAAAGTGACCGACTTCTACAAGAAAGATGAGTGCAGCAAGTACTACAAGCTCGGCAAGACGCTCGGCACGTACGTACGCCCCTGGGTCATTGGTCCCGTGTGAACCACTTGGTTGTGTAACTCGTTTCTCTGCTGCAGCGGTAGCTTTGCGACTGTGAAAAGCGCGATCAGCAAGGCCGATAACTCGCACTGGGCAGTCAAATGCATCGACAAGGCCAGTCTCACGGCCGAGGACGAGGAAGCGCTGCGCGTCGAAGTCGAGGTGCTGCAGCTGGTGCACCACCCCAATATCGTGCAGCTTCGCGAGGTGTTCGACTGCCAGAAGACGTTCTACATGGTTATGGAGGAAATGAGCGGCGGCGAGCTCTTTGACCGCATCGTGGAGAAGGAGAAGTACTCCGAGAAGGAGGCCAGCAACGTGGTCAAGAAGCTTGCGGCCGCGCTGCTGTATTGCCACAACCAGGGCATCGCACATCGCGATCTCAAGCCCGAGAACCTGCTGTACCAGAGCACGTCCGAAGACGCAGAGATCAAGATCGCGGACTTTGGTCTGGCCAAGCTGATCAAGGGCGATTCGCTGATGCAGACGGCCTGCGGAACGCCGGGCTACGTCGCGCCCGAGATCCTGGAAGGCCGTCCGTACGGCGCGGAGGTGGATCTCTGGAGTCTTGGTGTCATCACGTATATCTTGTACGTTCGCCTGACTTGCTTGTGAGGTTTAAACACCCTGAAACTCACGCTTCCGTGCTGCAGATTGTGCGGCTTCCCGCCGTTCTACGATGAGAACAACGCCGCGCTGTTTGCGTCCATCAAGTCGGGCGTGTTCGACTTCCCGTCGCCCTACTGGGACTGCGTCTCGGCCTCGGCCAAGGATCTCATCTCGCGGCTGCTGGTCGTGGACCCTCGCAAGCGCTTTGACGCGCAGCAGGTGCTCGACCACTCGTGGATCTCGGTACGTTGGCTCTGGTCTTATGTGTTAATTCCTACGGCACTGAATTGGTGATACTCTTTGTGTAGGAAATCCACAACGTCAGCGACGATGTGCTGCCGCACTTCACTGCCGAGATGAAACGCTACAACGCGCGTCGCCGCTTCCGCGCCGGTATCATGGCTGCCAAGACCATCAGTGCGCTGTCTGGTCATGTGTCCCACGCCATCAGCGCGCCCAAGACAACGATGGAAGCGCCGCCGGTTCCAACCACGCCCGAGACCGGAGATATGCACGACGCAAGCAAGGTGGCCGAGCAGACTCCGGCGACGCCCACGACCGAACCAGCAGCTGGAGCGGTGCCAGTGTAGCAGTCCCACTCATATCTTCAATTGTAAACGCAAGAATACTCACGCGACCAGATTTTATAAGCACAGACAGCCCATAAGTGACACCAGTATTCAGTTTGCGAGAAGATCCGATTGTTTGGGATGCGCCTGCTTGGGGTTTTTCTCCAAAAGCACGTGTCAATGACGCTCCATAAGCTTTGAACGCCGTTGCACAAGCGCGAAACATTCGAAAGTCCACATAGTCAACATCAACATGATCAATTGAATGCCCAAAAGGAGGGGGGGAGTGGAATTATATAAGTATAAAAAAGTAGATGCAAGCGAAGCCGAGTGCGGACGCTCCTTCTAACAGTGCCCACACATCGTACAATCCCAATCAAAAATCTCTTCGTTTGTTGCGGGCCGCACCAGCAGTTCGCATCTTCGATCGATCCACTGCCGGTTATGTTCATCCCAGTTCTTCCCCAACCATCGAGTCCACATCAAGTTACGGCACTAGGCTCCACCCCCTTTGCTTATAAGAGCAGGAAGGCTTCGCGAGGCGTGGCGGACAGGTTGGTGCCCGGAGCCACGCCACCGGTGGCCGGGGTCTCCTTGCGGTCGGCGTTCTCGAGCTCCTGGGCCTTCTGGCGGGTCTTGTAGATGAAGCCGAAGGCCGCGAGGGCCACACAGCCGCCACCGGCCAGCACGAGGCCGACGGTCGTGGCGCTAGAGCTGGTGCTGCTCTGTGTGTTGGCGTCATACGTGTTGTTCGAGTTGCCGTCAGTACTGGTGGCCGAGTCCGTGGTGGTCGTGGAGTCCGAGGTGGCGCCCGAGACCGTGGACTTGACGGTCTTGACCGATTCGGCCGAGGCGGCCGTGGTCGAGTTGCTGCTGCTAGAGTCCACCGTGATGTCGTCCGAACCCGAAGCCGAGGTCGAATCAAAGCTGCCGACCACATCTGAGCCGGAGGCCGAGTCGCTAGCGTACGAGCCCACACTAGCGCTGGTCGAGTCCGATCCGAACGAAGCGGACGAGTAGGACGCGTCAAGCGAGGCCGAGTCGGAGGTTTCGAGGGAAGCCGAGGTCGACGTCTCGAGCGAAGCAGAGGCAGAGGCGGACGCAGCGGTGGAGGCAGAGGATTCCGTCGTGAACGAGGCCGAGGAGTCAGCCTCAGCGCCAGTTGAAGCCGACGAGGTCGAGGAGGACACGGCAGGCGTCGTGGTCGGAGTCTCCGTCGTGGGCGTGGGCGTGGCCGTCGTTGGTTCAGGCGTGGCCGTGGTGGGGGTCGGCGTGGCCGTGGTCGGAGTGGGTGTAGCCGTCGTGGGTGTCGGCGTGGAGGTGGTCGTGGACGACGAGGTCGTGGAGCTCGAGTCCGAGGACACCGTCACGCTAAACTTGTCGGCGCCCGTGTACGAGAGCAGACCGTAGTACTCCTCGTATTCCACGCCCTTGTACGGGGTGTCGTACATCTGGAAGTAGAACTTGGCGTTGGCCGCGAGCGACGCGCTCCAGCTCTGGTAGGCTGAGTAGTAGGCCTCGGCGCCCGAGAGCGAGCCCGAGTTGGTCAGGTACGAGCCCTGCGACGGCCAGCCGGTCTCGGTCAGAATGAGCTTGCTGGAGATGTCGCCAATGCCGAGCGCCAGGATCTCGTCATACTCGGACTTGACGAGGTCGATGGCGTCGTCGGCTGACGTGCCGTCCGTGAAGAACGGATGGATGTTCACGCCCACGACGTCGCAGGCCGAGATGAGGTCCGAGAAGCCGGACATGGACGACTTGGTCAGGAACTCGGTGTTGCGCTGCACCGTGCCGACCTTGACGCTCGAGGGCACCTGGGACTTGACGCTCTCGATCAGCGCGGTCATGGCGCTGGGCACGCTGTCGGCGCCGGCCAGGTTCTCGTTACCGATGAAGATGTAGGTCACGCTGGCGCCGCTGTTGGCGGCCTCGATGGCGGCCTCGAGCTGGGTCTCGTAGTCCGAGTTGGGGTACGGCACGCCGAGCGCCACGTTCAGGCCGGCGTCCGAGATGATCGTGCCCATGTTGCTGGAGCCGAGCGCACTGATGTACGTGCGCACGTAGGTGAAGCCCTTCTCCTTGATGGTGGCCATGTCGGTGGCCACGGTCGAGCCCGAGTAGCTCGTGGTGTGGGCCGGGTCGTAGCACACGCCGCTGGCGTAGACCTGCGCGACCATGGCGGCGAACACGCCCATGGTCCAAGCGGCGGTCTTCATGGTGATAAGTGGGGACGGGAACAAGCTAGAAGCGGATGTGGTGGACAAACAGGCGGACGGGACGGGTCGATCCGCTGCACTTTTGGGTAGAGAGGCAAGATGGCGAGTGGCCTGGACCAGACGTGCCTGCCCTGAAAACAGACCGCAAAGGCGCGGGCACACGGACACACGATGCGCGACACCATCACCTAGAGACAAGCAGACGATCCACGTTTCGTGCACGGCCAGGCGCCGTACTGGCCATTTGTATGCATGGACCGGGCTAGGGGATGCCGATTGGATGGGTTTCCATTGCAAACGGCCGCCCTCCGGCTCGATTGCGCTGGGCATTTGTATGGGCGATTCTATGCAGGCCGGTAATTTGAATCGAACGCCCGCCCTTGTGGCTTTGGGATCATGTTGTCCAGAATACGCAGAGAAGAGCTGCCTTCATTCCGTATCGTTTCGTGATGACTGAGGGACTGCGGATACATCATCACATTTGACAGAGTACTAAATACTGCATCCTCATGAATATAATCTGCCAAATCGCTTGTCAGGCAAAGCTTTAGGTGAATCATCCAGCAAAAGCACATATGGACAGATGGGCTTGTGTCCCATTTGTTACTGAGTGATGGCTAAAGCATGCTGCACGATACTGAACGCTGATGCGACAGCAGGTTTGTCAAAGCTTACATGAATCCTCCTGTCATGGAGTATTTTGGGGAGAACACTTTGGAAACATATGACTTTTCTATGCCAAAAGTTTGCAATTGCGTACGTTATCAATTATTTTGGGTTTAACTTATTGTCAAAGAAAAACCCGAGTGGCCACGTTTTATTGGGCTGCTGGACGGACGCAATCTCTCGATCGTCGCAAATTCTGGCGGGTGCTCACGAAAACTGCCAGAACACTTGTCAACTAGCTGAAACCAAGCAAAAGCTCTGGCCATTCCCATTCCTCACATGTTGACTAACAAAATGCGTCAGGTGCCTCTAGCGATATTTCGTTAGCGATCCGACTTTTTTCGTGCGCTTGGCGCCTTTCGCACCAATGGAGTCAAGTACGTTCCGACCATCAAGATTCATCACATGTATGCGCACAAAGTAAATGTGATGTAACGCTATTACATATAGATACACTGCCCGTGCTCAAGAAAGCTCGTGTGGCGTCAATGCGATCGAGCCAGTGGTTTGAATCCGCAACAAACGCGCGCTGGACTGATGTAACTCGGCGTGGAAGTTATGTTTCAACACATGACGCCGCATTTGCTTGCCAGTATTGTGTGCGAATGGAGACTTTTGGAGTATGTTTGTTCATTTTGCATCAAAGGGCCTCGCTGCTATGCTAAAACTATCGATTCTACTTCAACTTTCTTCCGCAAAAACCCAAACGTTCGGACAGTTATTTTGTCCCGTCAAACAGTAAAGATCTGGCCACTTGCTTCGTTGACACCGTGGCTTCAAGATTCCTCGCAAACTTAATTTGAGCCTGCCCTTATAAGTTCCACCCCATTACTGCGCTCCAGCATTTCGAGGTCCGTTTTCCCTTTGCCTTTGGCTGGACCTGCTCAACCTGCGCAGCTACACATCAAGTCAGTCGCACACTTCGTGTTGGTGTTCTCAAATCGCACTAACTAGATGTCCAAGGGAAAGCTTTTTGTGCAGGCACGCACCTAAATATAAGCAGTGATGGAAATCTATCGAGCTTTGCAACGCATCCACCCAAATGGGTCGTATTCACACACCAGGCAGAGCGGAAGCAACAATTCACTTGTTCCTGGATATGTGTGTCGCACGCGCTTACGTTCCATCGCATAGCCATGTTGTCTGCTCCAAACCACCTGGAGACATGCGCACCTGTACGGTTTGCCCAGCGGGCCAAGTGGAACGTTCTCAAGGATAGGAAGAAATAAATCAGTTTGGCACCACGATGTCATGAAGGCGGCGCTGTTGAGTGCCTTTGGCACGCTACGCAAGATGTTCACACATCATCTGAGGAGCCCAGTTTTGCAAACCATTCGGACTGGATGTGGCTGGATAGGAAGACAGACAGAGTGGTCAGTCAACACTTTGCGCTCTCTATTCTCGCTCCTGATTTTTATCAGACTGGCAAAATGAAAATCGAATCTACGGTACACAGGGAGTCTGGAAAATTACCACTGTTTGCTGAGACCAACGTGTGGGCTTTATGACAACTTCGATATTCAATTAACGCATTTATCCAGTCAGAACGCAAGATCCTGAAGCGACTCCACTCACAATCCGGCGTGGATGAGCGGCTTGACGTACAGCTCGTAGGCCTCGGGCACCTGCGACTGGTTTAGCGGCTCTTCCGCCGCGCGCTCCACCAACGCTCGATAGATGTCTCCGTCGTAGCCACCGATTGCCGAGTTGAGCTCAAAGTCGCTGAAGTCCCAGGCGTCCGTGACCAGCACGGCGTTCTTGCGCACCACCGGCAGCAGGAGGATGATCTGCTTGCGCACAAGGTCGGCCTGAGCTGACGACAGGTACTGGTCGATGTGGAAGTCTCCCATGGTCTTGACCATGAGCCACGCGCCAAAGAGCTCGCACAGGTGCGTGACCGCGGTCTTGGTGTTGCCGGCCGGGATCATATCCAGTCCGTGGATGAACGAGCTCAGCAGCATGAGCTCCGCGTGGGCGGTCGAGGCGCGCGACATGAGCACCATGCAGGCGTTCGAGTCGTTGTTGCTGGCCTGCATAGCCTTGGCCAGTTGCAGCACGATGCGAGCAGCGCGGACTTCAAACGCTTCAAGCAGCAGGCTGAAGTTGGCAAAGTCGCTGGGCGTCTCGGCCGTGCAGCGAAGCGCTGGGTTGGCATAGGCCTGAGCACGAGCCAGGAAGCTCGTGGAGCTTTCAGTCGCCACCGAAGAAGGGTCCTTCAGGGGCAAAGTCAGCAGCACCTTGAGCAGGTAGCGAGAGTGCTGCTGCACGAGCACGTCGAACGTGCCCTCGAACGTGTTGGCACCCACGATCTCAGCAAACAGGTGGCCCAGGTTGGCTGACTGCGTGAAGCCGTGGCCACCACAGAGACGACGGCAGGACTCCACGCCATTGCTCACGTTCTCGGCCAGCCAGGCCTTGAGACCCGAGGACACAGCGTGCAGCTCAGCCAGCTTGGAGCCGAATGAGCCCTTGCCGCTCTTGATCGTATCGATTGCCTCGTCGTGCATCTTGAGGATCGACTTGCCAGCGAAGTTGGCCGCGTACGAGATCGAGATGAACGGGAAGAGCGCGTTCTGCTGGTTCTGGTAGTCCAGCACCTGGAACTCGCCCTTGCCGTTGGGCGTGCGGCCCTGCACACGCGCAGCACTGAAGCGGGTCGTGATGGTGGAGGCCTTGCCCATCATTATGCCAAAGCTCGAGATCAAGTGCGCGCGCACCTGGACCATGGTCAGGTACACCAACTTGTCGCTCTTGGGCTGCACGAACGTGCCGTCCGGTAGCACCTTGGCGTAGCGCATCATCATGTTCTCGCGCGGGATGCGGATCTTGTGCAGCGCGCAGTAGCCGTTGTCAATGGACTGGAAACCGACCTTGGGGCCGATATCGCCCACTTCAACACCGGGCAAAGGCTGGTGATCCTGCAGCGACCGGATCTGCACCAGGAACGCCTGTACGCCAACGTCCTTGCCGTCCAGGAACAGACGCGCATGGAAAATGGCGTGAGTGGCGGTCTTGCCGAGGCCGCCAGGCCACCACTTGCGACTCGTGAGCGTGGGCGAGTCGATGATGAACTCCTGGGTCTGCTTGTCGTACGTGGCCACTGTCTCAATGCCCTGCACGTTGGATCCGTGGCCCAGCTCGGTCTGCGCGTACGCACCCAGGATCTTGTACTCGCGCGCGAGCGGCAGCCACTTCTTCTGCTGGGCCTCGTCGCCCTGGTTCTCCAGCGTCGGGATGAACATGGAGCGGTGCACCTCGATGGTCGTGGGCTCGCCCATGGCCGCGTACAAGAACTGCTGGTCCTGCAAATCCTCGATCTTGAGGTCCTTGAGCAGCTGGATGTAGTGGTAGGCCTTCTTCAGTCCGTGGTTGTACCGCTCCTTGTGGTTGCGGAACATCATGTTCCGGTCGCCCAGCACCGGGTGGTCCGCGATGATCTGGGTCATCTGCTTGCGGCGGTCGTTGAACGCCTTGTTGTTGTGCAAAATGTCGGCCAGGATCTCGGGGTCAATGTTGCCACCGGCGCGCTCCTTCTTGAGCAGCAGCGGCGCGAGGTCCTTGAGCTCCACGTTCATGATGACGGCCGGAAGAGTTGATGGAGAGGAGGAGAAGGGGGGATGGAGTGGGCAGTGGCTTGACCCCTGGGCGGCAGATTGCGGAATGACAGACACCGATGGGCAGCTCCTGCGCCCGACGATCCCATGGCCTCGCTCTCGCGGGCTCCCTCACGTGTCATCGTCATCCAAAAGCACTTGCGGCGTCTTTGTCGCTTTCAACCTGTTGGATTTGACGTATACGCTGCGCGTTTATGTGGAGCGGTGCGTACATTATTTTGTTTCAGTACATTGACATCAACGCCTATATGGATTTTGGCAGGGAATTGGTGAAATGTATTGTGGTTAGTTAGTTAAAGCCACACCACTCTATCCAAATGCACTCTCAAAAACGAAAATGGCGAATGATGAGCTTGGTACACCGGAAGCGAGCACAAACTCGATGCGCACTTGAAGCTTGGTGAGTTCATTCATGTCAGTACATGAGAAGACTATCTTCTCGGCTCCACGTTGGCCAGAAAGTGGTTCCAGTCGTGAATGGTAGCGGTATCTTCGTACAGATGAACGCTCTGCTCCATGAGTTGGCTCCGAACGCGCTGCCGAAGCTCCAGATCGCTAGCGAATTCGATCGCGCGGTCGACGAACTCGTTCACGCTGTCGACAATGCCGTCGGTGGCATTCATGGATCGTAGGAACCCAGCTGCCAGCTGCATGACTGTTTGCGCTGAGGGCAAGGTCACCACGGGGCTATTGGAGTTCAATTAGGAATGTAGCCATGAGTGATAGAAGATAGACATGCGGAGATTTGCAGAGCACGTACATGCCAAGAGCGAGGGCATCCAATGTGGTCACACCACCACCGAATGGGAATGGATCCAGGATCACGTCCGCAAATGAAAGCAGAGCCATGAACTCCTTGTACGGAAGCGTTGGCATGAACACGATCCGTCGTGCGTTCTAATTTGATAGCAAAACCAGAACTGAGCGGAACATCGTCAAACAGATCAGCTCGCACGAGAGTATCACCTACCGCTCCGAAGGAATCACGAAAGCGACGGCGAAGCTGCTCTTTCCAGACGAGCTGCGAGTTGGAGTACAGCAGCACGATGCTGGCCGCTGGATCCCGCGAGAGAATGCCACCGAGCACAGCGTCGAAATGCGGATGCAACTTCATCAGTGTCTATCGATCAAAAGAACCAGAGTTAGTACAACTCCAGTGCTAGGAATGGGATTCATATATATTGTCTGACCTGGGGGCAAAGGTAAATGCGGTTGCTTTCATGCAAATGCAGCATCGCTTTGGTCATGAATGGGCTCTTCTCAGCTGGCGAAGGCTATCGCACAGATAAGGCACATGGCGTCAGTACTAGGTCCATGTTTGAAGATCTATTGAGCGTTCGTCCATACCTTTTTGAAGAACGTACTGAGTGATGGGAACAACACGACCTCTTCCGAGAAGGTCGATCCATGGAAGCGCTTCTTTCTCACTTGGCGTTGATCTTCCGACGATAAACTGATAGCGCTATTGGGAAGGTCTTGCTCCGATACGTATCTCTCGGATGATACAAAGTAATCGATGACAGGATTGCCGGTCGTGATCGGGTGGCCCCAGAACACGCACTGGATCGGAGCAAAACGATGGTGGGACAGGAACACAGTCCACGCATCCATGCCCAGCTCCGGGTAGACCGCAATGTCCAGTGCCTCTTGATGCAGTAACGCCATGGCGTCGTCATGCAACAGGGGTAGTTCCTTGTAGCTATCCGCGAGACGACGGAACTCGGTAGTCATCTCATCCGGATGCCGCAGGAAATGCACGCATCGATAGATTGATACGTGGAACTTGGACCGGTCCAGATGCTTGATGACACCAAGCAGCAACTTCCCCACAGAGTGGTTCCGAAACCAAGTTGAGATGAAGCCGACTCGACGTTTGGCACTTGGCACAGGGTCAGCTAGAGCTGGTTTTGGTGGGTATTCTGACCGCAGACTCGGGAATAGTGACATGCGAAGGGCATGAATGGATTGCTGCAGCGGTAAAACGTCTGTACCCTATAAATCAAGCGACGTGGTTCGTTTCTCATAAAGATGGTCTGAAAACTGGACAAGGATTCATCTATACTACCTGATAGCCGATGAACATGGTTGGCGGGGTGATCGTATAGTGCAGATAGCTTGCATCTTCCGGCCGCAGCAGAAACGACTCGGTGTGTTCCGTGCCTCCCAGTGAGGTTAGCACCAGCTCCTGGGTTTCTTGCTCGCGTCTCAAGCTCTGAATATTGCTTTCCATGTTGATGAAGAACTCGTTACTGGCTGTCTGAGACTGGAAGACTATTGGGACAGCCAAGGTTCGCCGTAGCTACAGATTCAATTTTGTCAGTCAACTCGCATCACTAGTCCGACAATAGTAGCACAGTCGTACCTTTAATGACGGCTCATCTCCGCATAGCGCAGCCACGTGCTCGAAAAACAATAGCGACTCGTTGAACGCCCCTAGTTCGTCTAGGAACACGCCCATGATGTTGAGCGAATGGAAAAGCTCTTCCACAAACGAACTTTGGAACATGAGACTGTGTCGTCGACGCTTCCCCAGGAGTATCTCTGCCATGCTCTCTGGATCCGGGAGCATCCGACGTTGGCAGCAAGCCAGACGCTGGGCTACGTGTGCAGTCTGATTCGCTTTAGACAGAGAGAGCGTAGCAACATTCAAGCACTGGAGGTCGTCTTGGGACAGTTCGAAGCTCGCCAGTCTCTGAAGGTTCTCGTGGGCCACTCTCAATGATGACGGGACTGAGCTGTTGAGGTCGAAGTGGCTCTGGAAGCAGGTGGTCGCAACTGGAATACTGCTGACAAGATCGGATCGAGTGAATTGGACCATGGCCAGCAAGCAGCGTGCCATTTCGTGCGCAGGATTCAACCGGAGTAGTTTGGTCAAGCTCCATTCGCTTTGAGCGTAGTATCCAGACTCCAGAAACCGCTTGGCAGCAACAAACAGCAGCTCGTTGGGCTGTGATGTCTCTGATCGAGTGGACTCAAGAACAACGACAGCTGCAGATGCATGCAGAGTCACTTCGTTCGTGAACTCCCACGAGATGGAGAACAGAGCAGAGCAATGCGAGAAGAATTCCAGCCATTGTTCATGCTCTTCACGGGACCGATCGACAAACTGAGTCAATGACGCATCGGCATCGTTCACAATGGCGTCCAAGAGCGTGTTGGTGTTGGCCATGGCTGGTGGAATCGCATCGAAATACATCTCGTACGCGACCAACGGAACGTTTGTAGCCACCAAGTACTCGATCCGATGCAAAATCTGCTGCTGACGAGACAGCGCCGCTCCGATTCGAATACGCAGCCTTTCGTGCTCTCCTTGAAGTGCAGCGATCAGCCGCTCACCATCACTTTTTCGTACAGACACAGCCAAAGAGTGCATCTGCCGGTACTCCAAGCTTCCAAGGCGCAATAGCGACTCGGCATCATTCACTAGAATCATCCCAGCGGCCCCTGCAGCCTCTACGTGGCCAAGCTATGCTCCTCTCAGTAAAATACTTGTGCTATACTTCGCACAATGCAATAGAAAACACATACCTTTTTGTCGAAAGCGCATTGACCTCGACGAACAATCACGATTGTGTCTTTGTAAACGCCACCACCGCCGTCGAACCCTGCGCACGCCATTGCGTTGGCGGGGGCAAGCGTCACAATGTGGGATTCACAGCCTGTTTCCTGGGGCGCGTAGCCCCCAAACGCAGCCAACTGACAGGCAAAGACTTCTTCATGGGGCTCTCTGACACTGCATAGGCCTACAGGTTGTGGGATGACAGCGCAGTTGTCGGCATCACCGAAGAGCTTGCTACGTACCCAAGGGCAGAGTTGGCGCCTGCGCTGCGCAGTGCAGATACACTTCAGCTCCTGCGAGCAGTACTAGCAGCACCGACGGTAGTCGGGCCCATGGCACGCGTCGCTGTTGCATCGCAGCTCAAGATCGCGATCTTTCGCCTCTGAAAAGGTGGGCTCAAGCCGCCGACCCCTTGGCTTCACATGGCTTCAAAATAGGACCGCGAAACCCCGCCAGGACTATAAATACGTGCTCTTTCCGCTTCTGACGCTGCGTTTGCATGGACAAGCGGTCCACAAATAGAGCGCCAGGGTCCCAGTCGTGCGTGAGGAGCTGCTTCATGGCCACCTGGGCCTTCGGAGCCTCAAGAGACTGAATTCAGGGCTGCTGCTGGTTGATGAGCTTGCGACCCGAGCCTTCTGAGCACCAACGCGAGCACTCACCTCCACAGGGCGGCCATGGACACGCGCGATGAAGAGGACCTCACCATCCAGATCCCGTCTCACGATGGCTCGCAGACAGAGCGAACACGCGGCACATTCGGCGGCCGGCAGCGGTGGCTCTCCAATGCCACCGGCACCAACGGAGCGGAGACTAGCAAGGGCGGGAATGTGTCCTTGCTAGCCTCTCCGCGCAAAATCGGAGGCAACGCGTGAGTTCCGCTCGATTCACAGCATCTAAAGCCTTTGTCTCATCTCGTGTATGCCCCATAGCAAGGTGACTCCGCCGTCCGTGAACATGTTCCTGTCATCCATGGGCATTCTCGTGGGCGAAGAGACCCACATCGTGGACAAGGAAGTGAACGAAGTGTCCATTCTGCGGAGAGTACGTGGGCCGTCGCAATTCTCTTGCGTGGAGCTTAATTAGCGTTGCTGATCTCAACCGCGTGCTTGACTCGTGGAACAGGAACACGACACTGTGAAGAACTTCAACCGGAAAAAGGAGCGCGAGATCCGGGTACTAAAGCCTTCAGCTCTTGCCCTTGCTTGGGCTTTGCTGCTGATGCTCATGGATCGGTGCTGTGCCTTTCACTAGAAACTGGAGGAGGAGATTGAGAATATGAGCTTGACGCTGCACGGCCGCGTGCAGGACACGACCAAGACCATCGCGCAGGGTATGAACGTGGAAAACAAATCTGCGGTACGTGCTCAAAGCTGGATATCCAATCGCTTGAGTCGCGGGAGCTCATTTGGAGCGTGTGTCCTTGTCTTGTAGTTGTACGAATCCAAGCTGGAGGAAGAAGTCGCGGACCGAGGGGTGTACAACCACATGATCCAGCGGCTCACGGCCGAGGCCTTGGCTGCCAAGAAGACCACGCTGTCCAAAGAGCAGCATCTCCAGGCGCTCCAGCATGAGCTGGCCAGCAGTATGGCCGCGCTGCTCACGGCCCGCCAGGAGAAATCCGCGGCCGAGAACACGTACAAGCGAATCTACGAGGACTGGTGGGAGAAGAAGCAGGAGAGTATCCGCGCCATGGACGACATGCAGCAGGCCGTGGACCAGACCAAGCTCAAGTACGACATCCTGGAGCAGCGCGAGATCTCGCGCAAGAAGCACGTGCAGGAGGCGCTGGGCGAGCTCAAGCTCAAGGAGTCCAAGCGGTTGCGGCACGAGTCGTCGACGCAGATGACCCACTTCTCGGAGATCCAAGAAGAGCTCACGGACACGGACCTTAAGCTCATGGGCGTCGAGGCCGAGTTCAAGAAGATCGTCGAGGCCGCCGGCACGAACGACGTGGACAAGATCATCATCAAGTACCTCGGCCGCGAGGAGACCCTGCGCGCGCTCAAGGAGGAGCACACCGTGGCCGACGCGCGCATGCGCAAGCTGCGCGAGAAGCACAAGCAGCTGAACGAGACCTTGGGCAACCTGCGCAGCTCAGCCGTGAATACGCGCACGATCTACCAGGAGATGGACCAGACCAGCGAGCGCCTCAAGGACATCGAGAAGGACGCGGCCGCGCTCTCGGACAAGTACAACCGCGCCAACGTCATGATGGACGCCTTCCGCGCGTGCATGCTCAAGTGCCTGGCCAAGCTCAGCACGGTGCACGGTTCGCTGGACTACGACGACCACCACGAGCTCAGCCGCGCGCTCGAGACGCCCACGGGCGAGCTGCTGCACATGGTCGAGCAGAAGCTCAACCGCGTGCTGGACGTGATCAACCGCGAGAAGGCCGAGCGTGAGCTGCATCGATCCGAGGCTTCGTCCACGACCACAGCGCCCACCGGCGGTGCGCCGACTGCCAATGGCTCCGGCGCGTCCGTGGACGACAAGCACCACGCGTTCGTGCGCGCGCCGGCGCCGTCCGAGAGCGAGGAGCACTTCATCCTGCGCATGTCCTCGGCCAACACGTCGGCCGCCAACGTGCGCGTGCGGCCCAAGTCCCGCATCAGCAACGTCAAGCTGCCGGGCGGCTACAGCGCGCAGGCCGTGGGCAACAACCACGAGCACAACGGCGACCACGGCGGCCGCCACCGCCACACGGGAGGCGCCCGAGCGGACGACGAGGGCAACAACACCAGCACGGGCGATCTGGTCTACGACGAGGACACGGTCATCGATCGCCACATGCGCAAGAAGCTCGTGGGGCTCATCGTGAACCGCGGCAAACGCGGCAAGAAGCCCATGACCTCCTCAATGCCGCACTGATAACGACGCATTCTGATTGGCTCATCAGGTAATATATAATGGTTGAATGAGATCGAAAAAGAGTCACAACGAATGATTTTGGTTACTATTTAGTAGATTTTAAATGACCTTGTGTTGGATAATAGATCTATATATCCAACTGTATTGGAGCTGATTTAGCTCGTCAAAGAATGGATTTAGAGGGGGATAGATCAATTTTTAAGGTAATCTGTGTCTATTTTTACCTATTGGGGCGCCTTTATCTGATCTGAGGGCGGCAGCAGTGAGGCAAGATGCCTGCGAATGACGACAGCGGAGGCCATGGCCATGCTCACGGCCATGCGCACGGGCGCGAAGACCCGCCGGCGCGTGCTCGGGTGCGTCGCTCTCCATGCGCCTCCGCCTCTTCTATAGGACTGACAGATCTGCTGTCGCTTTGAGTGCAGGCCGCGCCGCCGTCACTGGCGCACCAGCTCTGGTTCCCGTGGCGCCTGCTTGTGCTCGTACGGACGCTTGTCCCTTCCTCCCAGTCGCAGCGACGGATCTGACGCTGCCACTCTTTCTGTCGTAGAACCCAATGACCAGCTTGGCGCTGTATATCCTCATCAACACCGCCTTCGTGGTCATTTGGTAAGGCATGCTTGCAGCTTTTAGGCGTCCGACGCATTCACGGACTCATCCCATCGCTGCTGAAGGTGGCTGCTGCGGCTGCTGGCCTCTCTGCTTACAGTGCCGGGACTGCTGCTCACGCTCGTGACGCTGGTCGTGTACGGATTACGCCGCGTGACGTCGCTCATGGTCTATCCAGGCCAGTTGAAGCTCGTGATCCGCGACGGAGAAGCCAATTTCGCTCGACTGACCAAGCGCCGACTGGGCATCGTGCTCGAGGCCGCCATGTTCCTGTCCTCGGTGCTGGCCACGCCGCTGGACCAGTCGGCCACCAGCCGCATGCGCTTCCTGCAGGCGCACCAGAACTTCACGTTCTCCATCGAGACGCTGGCCATGCCGCTGCTGAAATCCCTGCAAGTGCTGGAGACGGTACGAAGTAGAATCACTGATGCTGAAAAAGCACCACTGACGCTCCTGTTGTAGGATGAGACCATAGGCGTCAATGGCCAGACCATGCTGGACGTGCTGCGGGATCTCGTGGCGTTCCAGAGCTCGGCGCTCGTGAAGATCTGCATAGAGCTTGGGCTCGCGTCCAAGAGCAACGTGGAGGCCAACCGCCAGGAGATGGCGCGATCAGCCGATCAACAGGAAGAAAGCGTCGCTCCAGGCCCGCGCTTAGCTGCAATCGTGGCGCGATTGAGAGATGCGATCCAACTGATTGGGCGTCCGGCAGAGGTATGCGCAATCCAAAGGCCTCAAGAGATGTATTGTACTGACCTTATCTGCTGCGTTATCAGCCGAAGAAGGGCGTGTCGTGGATTATCAAAGAGTTCTGTGGCCGCAAACCCAAGGACGTGGACATCATCACGACCTTGGATCTGATGCGAGCAGACATGTCTGTGCGCTTTGTACGTACCCTCCACTCTGCCTCTGGGGACCTAATAATGCGCCAGTTGTCTGACCGTTTGGTTGTGCGTAGAATGCGGAGCAAGTGTGGATCTCGGGGCACCAGGGCCATCAAGTGGACGCTATGTTCATCCCTGCTCGCACTAGTAGCAATGCCTCCAGCCAGAGCGACCACCCAGCTGTGATCCTGTGCAATCCCAATGGCGGACTGTACGAGTTCCACCATCTGCAGATGGACTGGATCAAGTTCTACACGGACATGGGCTGTCATCTTCTCGTGTTTAACTACCGAGGGTACGGCCGGAACCTTGGCACGCCGTCGCCCTGGGCGCATAATCTCGATGCGTTGGCGCTTGTGGAATACCTGAAAGTGACCCGCGGCATCAAGCGGATCGCTGTGCACGGCGAATCGATCGGGGTGCGAACGTTTTGCTGTTTGTATTGCCAGGAAGGGAGTTAGTTCGCTTGCTGACATCCGTGCTATCTGTCTATCGCAGGGGCTCGTGGCGACCTACTTGGCCAAGAATTCAAAAGATATCGATGTTCTGATCGCTGATCGAACGTTTGCGACGCTGCCGGCACTGGCCCAGCGGCTGGTTGCCAAGTGGACTGGATCGGCCGTCAAGTCGCTCACGTGGTGGGAAACGGACAACGCCAAGAACTATCTCGAGGCCAAATGCGCTAAGCTGCTGTGCTCGGACCCTGACGATGAGATCATTCATGACGCTGCTTCGCTCAAGACAGGTGTGGCTCTACGTATCGCCTTGGGCGATTGCGGCTCTGAGATCACGTCGGCCACTGCAACCGAGTCGACCACGCTTGCTGAAACCATTGCTGAGATTTTTTCCATGTCGGTTGAGCCATCGACGCGTGTTCGACGCGTCAGCGAGGCCAATAGTCGACCTGAGATTGGTGGACCGATCACAGAAGCGATGGTGCGCCGATTCAGTGAGTGCGCGCTCTCAGTCGGACGACGAGCGATGGCTTACACCGCGAGGCGGGATGCAGCGATCAGTGCAAGCGGAAGTAATATCGAAGGGACGCATGTTACGATCTCCATGGAAGACGACCAGAACGACCAGGATGAAAACACCAGCATGCTGCCACCGAAGGAGTCGCTGAATTTCCCTGAAGAGCTGTTGGCCGTTGTATGGATGCAGCTTGCATGCATGGATGGATTCTGTGGCCAATGTCTGCTGCAGGCAGCGGAAAGCGGCGGCTACGACAGAATCCGCGCCTGGACAGCGTCTCTGCTCGTCTGGGGCGGGAATCTTCCGGCTGAAAAGCGCCAGAAGCTGTCGGTGCAGCCGTTCGAGCGCCAAGAGATCCAGATCAATCCTATCTCCATCTTCCAAGCGCACCGTGTTCTGCAGGAAGTGCTGGAAGAACATCCAAACGTCAAGTTTGACTTTGACATTGGCTTTCTCATCTCAATGGTCGAGTACTTTGTGGATACGCTGCAGCACAAGTGGAAGATTGCAGACGCTCGCGCCAAGAAGACTGAGCCGCCAGGTGGGAAGGAGCCGGTCGTGAATGGGGAAGCAAGCTGCTCGGAAGACGACCCCGAGTCGGCACTGGGCTATTTATTGCCGCTTCAGTGCGGCCATAACAAGAACTTTCACGAGAACGAGAAGCAGGAGCTGTCTGCATTTCTGCGCCGTGTTGGGTTTCTGCCTCAGCATGGCGGCATCAAATAGAACAAACACAGTAGCTACAGCAGCGTTTTGCTTGTGCAATTTCATAATAGACGACACTTATCAGCAGAAAACATAGAGCAACATTTAGCATTCCCATGAGCGGTTTTCACTTCAAAATTTTTGTCTACGCACTCTTAGCGATCAGTTCTGTCACAATTTAATCAAGCGACCGCCAAGGTTCCTAGGGTGTTGGGTGGTACAATATCTCATTTCCAGCCCATCGTATCGAGACCTTTGTCCAAGCAGATCGAACAGGAAGGATCGGTCATGCAGAGAACATGGAATGCATGGCCACACGGAAGCAGCACGACCTCCAGATTGCAATTATCTGTAGCAGAAGTGCATAAAACAATTAGTCAGGAATGCGCTAAGACCTTCATTAGTGATAGCACGTACCGTCATCAATAATTACAACTGGCAGCTCACAGACAGCGCACGTGGAGTCATGAAGCTGCACTTCGCCACCCCAGTCACTGTTTCGGTACTCAAACGACCGGCTGGTCAGCGATGAATTCAACGAGACAGATCCAGTAAAATCCTGCGACCGTTCACTTTGGCCGATTGAATATGGTTGACACACGCCCGAGTGCTCGTGGTGGACTCGAATTTCTTCCTCGTATTGTTTGCACTTGGCCGCCCAATTGTCGTAGTTGTGCTCGTCCAGCGCAGGCCGGAGAAGCCCAAGCTCCAGCTCCAGCGTTCCAGCGACTTGAGGCGCAAAGGAAATGCCGATTGCTGAGGACGCATCTTTATAGGATGACCACACGTTTGTATCGACCACTTCGACCATCTGGTTCACCTCGATGCTCTGACGCTCGTTCAGCACATGCGTTTCCACGATGGTGTGGTACATGGCCAATGGAGTCTTGGCATAGAGTTGCGGGAAGCGAGCCAGCAATTTCAGTCCGTACTGTAAACCCACAGAATTCAGCAGCGCGTAAATGACAGTCGAGATCAGAGCATCATATCGGCTTGCTTCAGTCACGCTGGCCTGGACCTGGGTAAGAACGCTGGACACAATATCTTCCAGATCGCCTTCCAAGCCAGAGAGCCGCTGGAACAGGTTCTCCAAAATGCGGCATTCCTTCTTCTCGATAATGATCTCGACCAGCTGCTGCAGCTCTTCCAGCCCTTGATCAAACGCGCTCTTGTTCTGCAGCGAATACAGAGTCAGCTCCAACAATCCAATTAACAGTCGGTTCTTCATAAATAGCGTCCAGCATGTGGCATGATCAAACGCGAATCGATCTGGTTGGCGAACTAGTGACGCGATCCAGTTGCCCATTCCTGGGCGATCATCTTCATCGAACAGATTGGTCACGATTTTCCCGCCGCTAAAGCACAGCTGCAGGCAGTTATTAACGATTGCTGCATCCTTGCCGGCTTCATCGCCCTTCACTTCCAGGAGACGCACGAGATAGCGCAAATACTTTGATTTCTGAGCGATGATCTCAGGCTTTGAGACTTGCTCGTTTTCACTGTGAAGTTTGCCCAAGTCCAGTGTGCCGAACAGCGATCGTTCAACGTTCCAAGGGTAAACGACCGGATACTTTGCGGCGCACAGCTCAATCGTTTCCTTCGGACACTCTTTCAGTAGCAAATCCAACAAATGCAGGAACAAGCACAACGACCCGCTCTCTTCCAGGGCCTCCAACGCCTTGGTCCTTTCCTTCTGAGCGATCCAGTTTGTTATGTCTTGACAGGTTTCCGACATATTCATGGTAGATACGACTTGGTTCAAGATGATCTTCAATGCATCGGGAAACTGGCGGAGAATGCACACTTCTGCGGCAAGCTCCGGGTTCAAGTAGCTTCCATACTTGTTCACGAAGTCTTCGGCTTCGTTGGCCGCCCAAATGCGGACATCCGCGCCAATATCTTTTTCAAACGCCTCGTTGTCGCTCCAATCGATCCGCTGGTTGAACTCGAGGACAACGCCCATTTCATGGGCATACGTTTTGTGGAACTCGCTGCTTGAGTCATTCTGGCTGTTGGTTGATGCTGGCGCTGAACCAGCGCAAAGACTGGATCCACCCGCGCAGATCGCAAAGTAAATGGAAATCATCGTGCGCACAAGATTCCAGTCACTACGCGTGAGAGGAAGCCCATCACCATCAACCAACGCCTCACCGCGAGCAAACCCAGATATATAGTTCCCATTTGCTGGACCTGGGCTCTTGGCACCGTTCTCCTCTTGGTCGACTTGGGCGCTAGGATCAAAGCAGGCCAACCACAGTTTGATTGTTGACTCAACCTTGGCGAAATTGCCTTGGAACAGCAACAGATTGGTCAAGCATGCGCACACGCGCGTGATACCAGACGCAGGCCACAGACGCCGCGTCAGCTTTTTGGTTTGCTCTGCTGTCCTAGCTGCAGACTTCAGTTCAGCCATCAGATCCACGACCTCCCGTTTTAAAAGCGAGTCAAGCTCAGATGAGGTCGCCATGTAGCCTCCAACCATGCACTTGCGCTTGATCTCACAGCTTGGGACAGCGCCTATATACTTTTGCAGGGCACGATGCGCAGCTCTTCCGGCATCAGGAGATGCTGAGTTATGACGCTCAAGTTTGGCTGCTAATATCGACGCGGCGTCATCTCCGTTCCTCGTGGTGCGTTCACTTGACGTATTTACGACTAATTCATCGATCACCGCCAGCCTGGTCAGTGAGGGATCGCGCTTGGCATCCATTGTAACGCTATCCACGCGTTGTGACAAAGCGGCCCTCTTCGCTGATCGACGCGGCTTAATACCCGGTGGTGGCTGAATTTGAGTTGTCGTTTCTTCCGCATCTGGCAGATTCAGCTGCTCCTTCAGCGGAAGATTGGACGTGTACTTCAGGTTCGAGTCGTAAATGTCCATGGAGATCGCTTCCAGCAGCACTTCTGCATCTAATACAGTCTCGTCGTCCTCGCCAGCAGATGTCGACGACATGGCAATACGAAGAACGGGGCAGTGGTTGTTATCCTTCATGGGTGTCTCCATCATCATCAGTCGATAATCTGGGTCCAGCACAATCTCGTCGTCTTCATCTGGCGTGACGCCAAACATGCTCGATACTTGTGAAACACCGAGATGATGCGACAGCACCGACGGATCCATCAGATTTGAGAATGTGCTCGCGTTCGGGAGGAACGTTGAAAATGCTCTGGCCGCTGCACTTGAATTGAGACCTTCTTTCAGTTTGGCCGGGATGAAATTGCCCATGGTGCTCTCTTCGCTTCGGCTCTCTTCGAACAGCTTGACTTCTTGCATGAGATCCTCCATCAGAGATTCGCGGTAGTCTTCACGCACGACGGATTCTTCTCGAGACAGCTCAGCGATGCTGATCAAACGAGCTTCGATCACGGACCCGTCGAGCGCATAAATACTTTTAGAATATTCGTCTGACACTGGAGCAACTGCGTCAAAGTATTCCACTTGACTAGCCACAGTTGATCCAGAAGGTGTCTGGGCTTTGCTGTCCCCTGAGAACATATCGGCCATACTGGACACTCTCTGTTGTTGCTGTGGACGCTGCTTGAAGATGACCTGCAGAGGTTGGTCGTTCATGATCAACTCCTCTGTGGAATTAAATTGCTCTTCTAGAGACTTGGCATAGTCCAATAAAGACTCCAAATCAGCACTGAGCTTGTCGGCTTCTGGTGAGGCAGCTGAGTCTGATTCTCGGAGTTTTAGCCAGCGAGAATGCAGAGGCTCTAACACAGAGGCATCGATAATCTGGTATTCGATAGCTAACTGTAAACGGAGCAACAAGTCAGTTGATACATTCGACAACTCCAGGATGCGCTGGATCATACCTCCACAGATTTTTGCACATCATCAAGACCGTAAATGTCCATGAATTGTCGAGCCGAGCATGATTGAACGATGGACACCTTTGGAGGATCACTGTGCAGCACCACGAGGATGTTGTCATGAATAATCTGCCACGAGCAAACGCAAACGGTAAGATTATAATATACGCGCAATGATAAGTGCATCAAATAACGTACTTTGGCATCGTGGATGATGCCCAGATCGAGATGCCATTCCACGATTTCGACTGCGAAAGGATCCAGGAAGAACAAAACACTGGAGCCGATATTCCAGCTTGCCAACAAAGAGGTTTCCGTCGACCGTTCCAGGAAACTGGGTTCTGGAATGAACTGGAATCGGCCCAGTTTGTTGATTGTAAGATCACGAGGTTGGATGCCTTTGATACAAAAGCAAGCATTGATCATCAGACACTCGAGTCCACCTCTCACAGATCAGCATACGCTCTCTACCTTGTTCCAGTTCACAATTGGGATTTTGGAGGAACCCAGTGGGATTCTTGGTCAACGAGAACTTCAATGTCGAAGACACGGTACCGCTCTGCGAGTCAGCGATCCACACGCGACGGCCAGGGCGTGAAGAAAACACTTTGGTCTCTTGCACTTTTGCCGGGTCGATAGAGTCTGGATTGATGCTCGTGAAGAAGCACGCGCCGTAGTTGCCCTGACGCGCCTTTGTTCCAATCTATTCCAGTGAAGAAGAATAAGTAACGCAATGTGAGCACAAAGCAACGCCTGAGCAAGCAAGGCTTACCTGCACAGCACTCCCGTCACTCGATGTCAGATTCAGCAGCAGGACTCGCAACTGGGACGATACGAGCAGGATATCGGATCGGCCTTGCTTCACGAGATCAAGCTGTAACGAAGATACCAATGATGTGAGCGGCGACTATTCATCTGTTACCGAAACCAATGGGATACGCACCTGCACGATGCCAGTCTCCTCCTTGAGCAATAGCTCTGTGTCTGTGCTGCCAAAGAGCGCCGACATGCCAGCTCTCAACACCGTCTGGGACACGCACCCGCCGTTGCAGGCTGCAAACAATCGCAGTCCAGGCTTATCCCAGAGAAAGCATGTGATCGGGAAACCCTGTGCAAACCATCTCCAAGCGTCAGCCCATTGCGCAGCAGGAAGATTGCAAGGCGTTTGCTGGCTCCTACCGCATGGAAGTCGTGCGTGAACTCGACTTTGTCGCCGATCTTGCTGTAGTCGGTCAGCTGGATGCCGTACACGATGCCGCGCATGTTGCCCACCACCAAATGCTTCTGCATGGGGCAGATGCTCACGCAGGTCACGCCCACGCGGTCGTTGCCCGGCGGCGAGATCATCTTGACCAGGCGGTACTTGGACGACTCCCAGTCGGCGCCCTTGGACGAGGTCGCGTACAGGTACACGCTGCCGTTGTTGGCTCTGTCGATGCGCAGTACAAGAGTGAGCCAAGCTAATGGTACACGCCAATACTAGCAACAAGCGTAGTACGCACCCGCAGGCCACAAAGGTCTCCGAGGCGTGCACGCATGTGAACTTGATTTTGCGGTGCTGCGTGGACAGCCCCAGGTCCTTGTAGTGGAGCAGCGGTCGGCTGCGCCACGTGGGCGGTGGGGCTTCTGCGGCGGCCAGAGCGGCCGCGCTGCTGTCGCCTGGCTCTTCCTGCATCAAAGGTCTCTCTTCCCCGCCGCTCGCGCTTCCTCCTCCGGCGAGTGGCTTCGCGATGATTTCTGGTTAAGCGCAAAACTGGAACCAGCAGCCCAAATGCCAGTACATGGTGAAATGTGAATCGCTTGTACCAGAACAAGGTGATCCTATCGGTAGTGGATGTACCGGTGTACCGGTGGCGATCCAAGGAAACAAAACGCGGTGGACCGTGTTTTGGCACATCGTGTCTCTTTGCCGAAAGAACTTGCTGTTTGCATTCCCCAAGTGCAGTCAGTTGGAATAGCGCTAGGCGACTGCAGGCAGCATGTACATGCGCTCGGACTTTGCGGCGCTGCGCGTGCGCAAGGACGTGAATGAGGTGCGTATCGATACTGTCTATTCGATGGCCGGGTAGTCTGCTCTTGTTTGCGGCCTCTGCCGCTCTCTGGCCCGCGCTAAAGCGCGTGCATCACGGCTGATCGTCTTGTCGGCTTTTATATGTGTCCATGTTGGCAGCTCTCAAAGGCCAAGTTCACGTGCAGCCAGGCTAGCACGCGCGTGGATTTCCCTGACGGAGTGGAGAACATGCTGCGCATCATCTTCTCCATCTCGATCGCGGACGTCTCAGGGCCGTACGCCAACGGGGACTTTACGTTCTTTGTGGAGATTCCCAAGACGTATCCCTTCCATGGTAAGCAGCACGACGACTCTGGCGCTATGGACACAGCTACGTATGGAGTGGACTGACCCTGGATCGTGTGTGTTGTTCTGCTGCTTTAGCGCCCAGCGTGACGTGCCTGACACGGTAAGACCAAGGAAGGCAGTTTGAATCTCTCCCGAGTCCGGCCCTTATAACTGACTGCTGTTGTTGCTGTAGAGTGTGGCATCCAAATGTGGACGTAGCAACGGGCAAAGTCATGATGCCGATTCTCGGGAACGACTGGCGGCCTGTGCTGAGTATCAACACGGTGCTCCTGGGGCTGCAGGTACGCTTGAAACGTCGGGAGATGCTTGCGGACGTGGTTGGCACCGGAGGAGCTCACTGCCCGTGTGATGTGTGTCCGTAGCTGATATTCCTGGAGCCTGGAATTGACTATGTCATGAACCCCATGGCCGCAGACATGCTGCACAACGACCCGTCGCAGTTCAAGCGAGAGGTGAGGAGGAGCAACCCAAACACCTCGCGCCCACCACTTGAACTCACATGCTGGCTTTGCCTTGCAATTAGATCCAGCAAATGCTGTTTGGGGGCAAGTTCTACGGCCTTGATTTCCCAGCGCACCCGCGACAGGTGGAGAAGCGAAAACAAAGCTGGGGGCTCTGCTCCAAACGGGCTCGAGACGAAGGAGATGACCACAACATGGAGTCAGCAGCGCGATTGCGTCTCCCAGGCTCGGAACGCGGAGCAGCGGACCACGGCACGCCGTCGATGTGGAAGCGGCAACGTGGCAGCTAGGAGTGCTGTAATTATATGCTATTACCATTTAGCTCTAGCTCTTGGCTGGACTTTTAAAGGGTGCGAGCCCCTGGGGACGCGCTCGTTCATATATTTAAATCAACAGAAACAATGCAAACTGCTGAGCGAATGCTCTCGCTTGGGGAATGAACTAAGCAACACTAGAAGCCTATATCTTACGACTCACAATGGGATGCATTCCTTTGCCCATACAAGCATATGCATGTACGAAAGGTTTTCGACCCCTTAGGCAGTTGTTTGTGAAAATTACACATATAGCTAGTCATTCACCTGAAAGGGCAACATTCGACCAGCACCATTGGACGCAGGATGGAGCAGGCGGAAGCAGCCAGCGCCGGTCTCGAGCGCCTGGTGGACGACGCGCGCTCTGTGGACGCGACCGTGAGCGTGCTGTCCGAGGAGATCGCGCTCTTCCTGAAGGTCATGTACAAGAACCACAGCCAGCACCGCCGCGCCTTCTTCTACCAGAACCTGCAAGAGGTCCGACTGAATACTGCCATGGCGCTTGAGTGACGACTAGTGCTACTGTTCTCATGCGATGCCGCTTTTATCTGATGCAGGTGAAGCGGTTCGTGCGCGATATCAAGCTCAAGGACGTCAAGTTGCTGTTTGCAGATGCGGTCGAGGTGCTGGAAGCTCTGCGCCTGAAGCCAGGCATGCACCACATCTCTTGGAAGACCCTGTCCACGGAGCTCAAGATCAAAGTGGACTCGGCGCTGCGTCGGTTTGTCGTGCTGGCTCAAGACTCCGCAGGGGTAAGCATAGTTTCCATTCTGTCTGTCTGTCATGGTTTCTCACGCTGTTAATGCGGCATTTAGGTCGTTCGCGCAGCTCAGAAGGCTTACAAATATCCTTCCCAACCCATGCTGCTTCTCCCAATCGCTCGGTGTCCCAACTAACGCACATAGGCGGTAGTTCCCTTAACTCTCAACGCTCTCTGTGTTGTTGGTGACTGTACAGGCCTCGCTGCGCAATTCGCGATGACGTACTTCATGCCGTTCACGTTGACGATGAACGGCATTCTGGCGCGACTGACGCTGCTGTTCAAGGGCCTTCTGGTGCGCGCGATTGAGATCCACGGAGGCATCGCGCTGCTGTATTTAAACGAGACCGCCAAGTCCAACCCCCTGCGTGCCAAGACCACGGCTGTTCAGCTGCGAGGCTATAGTATCTCTCCCCAGGCCATTGAGATGGCCAACGTATAACAAACATCTTGGGATGATCAAACACGACTCCTCGCCACAACAGCAGCATTCGTCTTGATGGTACTTCCTCTGGCATCAAGTGGGTGCGTTGACGTGTACTGCATCGCAACGCTGGAGACATCAAAATCCGATAGTAGATTATCACGTGATTTTAAAGGGAGCGATCCCAGCTCAGGCGTTCGGCAAAGCGCTTGGAGGGAAGCCCAGAGCGAGCTTGTGGGACTCGAGCATGACGCCCTAACACGCATGAATCGCAAACAATAATGAGAGCGCTCAGCAATAGCTTCTACATTGGGTACATGATCCGTTACCTGCATGTCCAGATCGAGTGCTCGTGTGGTCATGTCTTCGTCCATTTCGACTTGAACGCCAATGCTACGAGTTGAAGGCGCTGCAGATAAGCAACGTAGCCAAAGCCATTAGTCAAGGGATTGAAGCGCCAACCCCTGCATCTACTGCTACCTACCGACACAGGTACAAGCCTTCTTTGACAGTCCGCAGCGCGCGCATTTGAAGTTTGTCGGGATCAGTGGACACACGTGGCCTTTCTTAGGCACGCCACACTGTACGACGACCACAAGCAGAAGAGCAGAAGAGAAGTGAGCAGGTAGGTGGCTTCATGATCCGATCCGGATGCAGAGGAATAGCTCAGTCTGCGTACCTTACTGCAACGGTAGTTGCCCCGGTTGCGGTTCTTGGCTGAGATGTCGGTCAAGTCCAGCGCTTCATCCGAGAAGAGAGGCACGCCAGCATTGCCCGTGCCGGTCTGCATACCCTGCAGCTGCTGCATGAAGCTCGCAGGGTCCAACGGGTCGTTCACGCCATTCAGCTGACCGAGGTTCAGCATGTCGTCCACTGCACAACTCACAATGATTGATCAGTCCGTTTCCACACGCAACGAGCGACACAAGCGCCTGCACAAGGCCTTTTTCTATGTCTCTGCACAGAGCCTCGTGCCTTTGAGGCGCTCTAGAGCCCACGTACGTACTCGTCTGGAAGTCCCCGTTCATCGTATCTCAGGTTTGGTCTGTTCCTCTATCCCGCACACATGACACTCATGCTCGATTAGTGTGTGGAACATCACATATGAATATTTGTATTTGATGTTTGACACACTAAATAAGGGTCCTCGAGCTAATTTACGGGACGCTCCGTATTTACCGATCGCGCGGGGGCGCCATTGCCTTTGGAGACCCAAAGCGAAGCGAATGGCGTTCAACTTCGGCGCCAAGACGGACGGCAGCAGCAGCGGAGGCTTCTCCTTCGGCACGCCAGCGGCGGCGCCTGCAGCCCCAGGCGGCGGCTTCTCTTTCGGAGCCAAGCCCGCGACACCCACGGCTGCTCCGGCCTCGGGCTTTTCCTTTGGCGCCACCACCAGCGCGGCTCCGGCGGCCACGACCGGCGGATTCTCCTTTGGTGGCGCATCGGCGACACCTGCAGCGGGCTCTACGCCAACCGCCACCCCGGCGGCTTCGACTGGCTTTGGTTTTGGCGCTGCAGCTACTCCGGCAGCGACCTCAGCGGCGGCTCCTGCCAGCAGCTTTTCCTTCGGCGCGGGTAGTGCGGCCCCTGCGGCGGCTACGGCGACGCCCGCGGCTTCCAGCACTGGCGGCTTTTCGTTCGGAGCTGCAAGCACGAGCAAGCCTGCGGCACCCAGTACCGGTGGTTTCGCGTTCGGTACGACGCCAGCCGCTTCGACTACGGCGGCCGCTGCGCCCTCGACGCCGAGTTCTGGGTTCAGCTTTGGAGCCTCGGCGCCAGCCCCTGCAGCCAGCAGCACGGCCGCGACTGCTGGCTCCAGTACTACGAGCAGCACCACCAGCTCGTTCTCGTTCAAGCCCAGCTCCCCCAAGAAGGACGGCGCTGCTGCTTCGTCAGGATTTAGCTTCGGCGCGGCGGCGGCTGCGCCCAAGACGACAGACTCTACGGCCTCCAGCAGCGGATTCGGGTTTGGAGCTGACCCCCCGGCGAAGAAGTCCTCTTCATCCTCCGGCTTCGGCTTTGGAAGCACAACTAGCACCACTGCTGCAAGTGCGGCTTCCGCCACAGCGGCGCCGGCCGTTTCATTCGGTGCGGCCTCCACCACTACGTCTGGTGCCGCAACTACCACAGGGAGTTCTTCCACCACGGCACCGGCATCGGGCTTTTCATTCGGCGCTGCTGCTGCTGCTGCTGCCCCGAAGGCTGCAGACTCGTCTGCGAGTGAAGAGAAGAAGACGGACTCGGCGTCAGCGTTCTCGTTCAACGGACCGACTGCCTCTAGCTCTTCCACGGCCGCATCAGCTACCACCACGACGTCTCTATCGACAACTGGATCTGCTGCCGCCCCGACCGCAGCTGTTGAGCAGCCGCCGGCAGAATACATGGGCAAGACCATCGAGGTAAGACTAAGAGCCCGCTTGTCTATGGTGCATTTGGATCTGGAACCAGCGGCCTGACATCTCTATCGTTGTTTGTGGGGCGATCCAGGATATTATTAACATGTGGAGCGAGCAATTAGAGCGCAATGCCGACACATTCACGACCGAGGCCGTCAAAGGTAGAACGATCGCAACGCTCTTGTATGCCACGAAGGGCGATGCTCATGGATGCATTTGTCTCTTTGTAGTGAGCATGTGGGACAACGAGTTGATGGAAAGTCAGAAGAAGCTGGGCGACATCGCTGGCGACGTGCGTCGCATTCAGGTTGCACAGAAGGAGCTCGACACGAACTTGGACACGATCTTTGCGTATCAGATGGAGCTGAAGTCGACTCTCGAGGTTTGATAGATGCGCTCTTTTCAGATTGATTCAACTGCTGTTGCTGACATTTTAATCATGTAGCAACTGGAGCACAGCGTGGACAAGATGTACGAAGCACAGGAGCAGATGCCGATCGCTGCTGACATTGAGCGAGAGCAGACACTGCAGCTGTCGGTGGATATCGACGACCAGCTCAATTCGATGACGACGACCCTGAAGGAGACCATCGAAAAGCTGAACACCGCGCAGCAGGAAGCCACGGACGACAACAACCCGGTCGTGCAGATCATGAAGGTGCTGAACGTGCACCACAACTCGCTTCAGTGGATCGAAAACAACGCCAGCACCATCAACCAAGAGCTGTTCCAGCTCTCGAGAAAGCTGCAGGATACGTCCATCTAAAGCATTGGCATTGGCCGGTTGAAGAGTCGTCCCTCGTGCTCGGCAGTACTAGTGGTAGACGCATGCGACAAGAGAAATGAGGAGCCAACTCACAAGTGAGTGGAACGCCTGCTCTTTCAATATATATCATCTGAAACGACACCCAAAAATGGTCAATACGTGGCTTATATTAGCAGCGCAGGGACACATCCTTCCATCGGATGCACGCGCGCGGCTCGCCACGTGAAACTGTAGTACTCGCCAGGCGAGTGTGGTGTCTGTCTATCTGCACATCTAGCTTCGGGGTATGGAGATATTGTGGTGCGTTAACCGGGTCATCTCTGGCGGTGCCATCTCCAGCAAGGTGACGCCACGCACGATATCAGTGGCTGGCGCTGCGAGAGCGGGTGCGTCTGGTAGAATGATCACTGGGAAATCCACGCGCACGACGGGCATGATCCAGGAGAGTTCGCACTCGATGCTGATCTTGTAGGAGCAGCTGATGAAGCGGCCACGGCACGCCGGATGTCGGAGCTTCCCGGCCATGGGCAGCACCAGCGGCCGCTCGAGCATCTCGCCAGCACTTGGGCCTCGACATTTGACCTGCGCCAGGGCCCGTGAGCAGGTCTGGTCCGTTCCGCCTGGGTTATGCAGCGTCACAATCTGGTAGATCCTGCATTTGACCTGGTGCATGGCCACGGCCGAGGTCTGATTGTTCACAAAGCAGTCAACGTGCACCGAGTCGCTCACACTGAAAACGTCTTTGGCCATGGACGCCGAGAGATGGCAGACTCCGCGTCGGATGCACCCGAGCAGCCGGATCTGCTTGGAGATCGTGTGCTCGACGGCCGTTGGGATCACAGGCATCGCTGGCGGCTTGGCGTGCACGATCACGCTGCTTCTGGACTCGAGATCCGACACGAACCGGCCGTCGACCTTGATGCAGGCCTTGAGCGTGTAGTGGATGCTCGCATGCAGCAGATTGATGTCGCCAACGAGCGACTCGGCTTCCAGCACACCAGGCGCGTCGCTCGGCAGCGCCACGCTGAACGGGAACACGTACTCGCCAGGTAGATAAGGGTCCGGCAGCACGCTCGAGAGGATCTGGTAGAGAGAGGACAACTTGAGCAAGCGAGCGACGCTGAGAGCAGCACGGACCGGATGACTGACTCACCTCGACGTTGAGGAACTCCTGGTAGCGCGAGTGGTGGTCGCTCTTCTGTTTCCATTGCGCGACCTCCTCACCCGTGAGCGTGAACAACAGAGCTATTGGAGGAGGAGGAGGAGGAGTGAGCTGTCCGTTCTGCGCGGTAGTGGGAAGAAAAGAGCTTTCATGGGCGATTGAGCCATGCAGAGTCCAACGTACTGTCACAGTGAATGGGCTCGTTCACAGTCACACGCAGCCGACCCGTGATGCGCTCGCCAGCGACATACACGTCCTTGTCCGTGTGGATGACCAGGTCGCCCTTGACGCCAATCTCGCCCGCGAAGGCCGTGGTGATGACCGTGTCCGAGGCGGCCGTGCTGCTGCTGGTATCCGCCATGGCCCGGGTCAATGGCCAACGCTGCACTGAGAGCAGACAGCAGATGAGGCAGCAGCGGCCATTGCGGAAGGAGACAGGAGGGACCTTGGGTCTTCCGGACAGAGCCACGACGCACGATGGGTAACTTTACCTTGATACCTCTATAACATGCATACATAATCGCCGCATTGCGATCTTCAGACAGGTTTATATGACTGCATGGGTGTAAATTCCCTCCTAAAGTGCATAAACCGGCTATTTTGGATGCATAAAACGATTGCGAGTAATCTAAATCTGGCAGGTTTTTGGCTTGTTGATGAAGAGCGAAAAGCCGTCATTAGGTCACGAGTGGGACAACCGACTGGATGACCCGAAAGCGACTGTCGGTGGGCGCGCAAGAGACGCCGTTACAGAAGACGAGCCTTATGCTCCGCCCCCAACTGGAGCGAGAGTGGCACAGCAATCGGAACTGGACTCTGGCGAGCAGACAGGGGTGGACCACGGCTCCGCGATCATCGCGTGCGTGTATGACAACGCCTTGCGTGCGACTCGTATAGGATGGGGCACGTGTGTGTCGTCCTGCCGCATACAATGGCGGACCATCCCGGGCGGATGCCACATGGACCGTTAAAGACCCCAGCCATGGTGTAACATGCAAGTGAAACAAACACCTACAGACACACAAGTAAATCAATAGGTAACGCAGTGTGTTTGTTTTGCTGGTTATGGGCAGATTTGGATTGATAATTAATAATACATAGTGAAGCTATGAAACCTACAAGACCAATTGGTCGCCACTTGCGTTCTTTCCTCCATTCGGAAAGTCTTGAAAGTCGGCAACGGCCGAGAAATTGGATCTTGACACAAAAACGGGATAATGGTGGCGGAGGATCGGCCTAGTTGAGCACCAGCACGCGCTCCTCACGCACCGTGTCGATCTGCACGAGAGGGCGGGCGTGGGCCTGAGCGTCGATGGCGCCACGCACGATCGTGACCGGGAAGTTGAGACGCACGCTGGGGCAGAACGGCACTTTGCATCGGATCGAAAGTCGGTACTGGCATCGCACCGTCGGCTCGTTGCCGCTGTTAACTGCGGCGTGATTCACGATCGCCGTGGACGGGTTGATTGGCGCCTTCGTTGAGCTGTTTAGCAGCTTCATAGTCAAGGCCTGCTCGATCGACTGGCCGGCCGCGATACCCGGAAACTCCTTTTCGCAGACCACACGCGAGTTCTTGTGTTCCCATCGGTTGCCGACCTTGGCCGTCGTGTCTTCATAGAGTCGCACGCGGATGAAGCGCACGTTCTTCTTGGACGTGTTGTTCACGGAGCAGTAGATCTGCACGGTCTCGCCGGCCACGTGCACGTTCTTGTCGATGGACGCAGCCAAGTGGCACGTGCCCTTGGTAAAGAGACGCAGGAAGCGGATCTTCTGGGACGCGTTGTCTTCCAGTGCCTGCACGTCGACGCCCATGATGCTGAGTTGTAGAAGGAGATGTGGAGAAGAGTGCTTGCTGGGGATGAGGCCGATTGCAAAGTGAGCATATAGTGGGTGGGTGGATGGATTGGCCTACGGATCTCAGGTCACGGGCGGTCGACTGGTTGTTGCTTTTTTGAAATTGTGGTCAGTTTGTCTGGGGGAAAAGTTCAGTCAAGAGGTCGGTCTGAACGCTTTTAGAACCTTCAACGCGATCTCTCCTTTGTGTTTCTTATTGCGCTTCGACACGCGATCCAACACAAGCCAAAAACTGTACGTCTGGCTTGGTTATAGGTGGTGTCCAGTTTTTTCCCCACACAGATCCAGAACGGGTGCACCTTTAGCAAAGGCAGACAGGGTGGGATTAAAAGGGATTTTTAGGGAAAATCCATACATGGTGAATTCACTAGCGTTCATTATAACGAGAGCAAGTTTGGGTGCTGAAAATCGGGAAATTCCTCAAAATTTTAATTCTGTATATCATGGCCCTTGTTCCGACCCGGTTGAGGATCCGCTCGCGCCATTCAGGCTTCTTTTTCGGTCCTTTTTGTCAAATGCCGCGCCTTTTTGTATTCGTTCGATAAATCCTCAACAGACAGCCAGCCAGGGAGATGTTGCACTATCTGCATTTATACAGACCGAAGACTGGATTCGTCGAATGCAGATTGCACGCCGCCTACAGAAATCATGTCCACGTAAAGAATCGACTACACTAACGAGTTTTTCCTCCTTTTCCCCTCTTGGCTCGTGCTTGACCGATCCGGGTTTACCACCTTCGTTTCAGTGTTCTCTTCGCTTCAGTATGGGGGCGGGCGATCGTGCATACAAGTCACAGATAGCGCAGTTGCTATACTTGGGTGACCTGCTTAAAATGCAGCTGACCCGCTCTTGAAGCTGCAACAAGCCGCGAACCCTGGAGCCGGGCATCTCAGCAAGCGTTTTTTTTCCTTAATTGCAGTACTCTGACGCTTGAGCACCGCACGTTGGATACCCTCGCTCCAGTAAACTACCGCCCAACGGTCGGGCGCGCGTTTTTTTTTCTACACCGAGTATTCCGTTGGTTGGCGGTGACGTGTCGCGATATCCATGCGCCCAGATTGAGACGCTTTGTGGTCAGTGGGCACCTGTGGGTTTAGGCTCCCTCCATTTTTTGGCTTCGCGACCATTTGGGTTCACGATCATGAAGCTTGGAGACCGATCTGGACGCCACGTGAACGATTCCGATTCCGAGTCCAGAGATGCAGCGATATCATCTCTGCAATGAAAGACATACACATAGCACTACTGGCCTCCAAGTGTATGTCTCTGGGCCATCGACATGTTTATTTGATGGATCTGTGCGTGGACGAAATCCACTGGATTCATCTGATGGCGATGTAATGGCTTTGTAGCCATCGCGCGATTCAGCAAGTGCTTGCGTTGAGCCAGCCGTGCGTAAGGTCGACAGTTGCAGACGTCAGTTATAGCTGATGGCACCACCACTTGCCTTCGACTATTTCAGAGACAGTGGGGACTGAACGGCTCAACCTTGCGCCGGATTGGCAATTTCGGAGCAAGTCCCGGCAAGCGAGTCAGATCAAGAGTTCGGTGCAAATGGAAAAATCTGGCTGAAATATCGGTATTTTGGGTATATGGTATGCTTTAGCAATTATCTGCAAAAAGATGGGTCAACTCATTAAATCTGATAAAATGCTACTTCGAAGTAGTTTTTTCTACAAACCCATTAAATATGTTTTTAGGGAAATGGATATTTGGATTTATTATTTATACCCAAAGATCCCAAAGTATATTTAAAAATATACTTTGGCTGTTTGGGCTTCATTACAACGAATGAATAAACAACATCGTGCTACAGCAGCTCTCATTGAATCTACCGTAGTGATCAATGTTTGCGCCGCATTGATTGCATTAGAATTACCAGCGCGCAGCATTCACATATGTCCAGCTCCCAAGCTCCCTCGGTAAGTCGAACAACTCCCATCCTCGAGTTATCTTCTGCGTTTAACAACTGATTTACGATATCTCCAAGCTTCAACTTTACCTGTCATTCGCTAAATTCCCCCATATCCCATGTTTCCCACCAATTAAAATGGCTCAATGCATGAGCTCAAAGTACTGAAATAGGCCCACCTCTATCGAGCGCTTACGTAAAACCACGCAGCTTCAAGCGCCGGCCAAGCATCCAACAGCCCAAGAGCCCTCAATCGGAATCTTCGCGTATCGAAAGCAAGCCAAGATGAACGTGGAGCTCAAGGACCTGGCCCCGCTCATGCTCAAGAAGGAGCGCGCGGGCGGCGACATCGACCCCAAGCCGCTGGCCGACGTGCTGCGTGGCGGCAAGGCGCTCAACGACCGGCGCAAGCAGCTGACGCAGGTTGTGGCCGACCACCCGGTGCTCTCGGACCGCAACATGATGTACCGCAACCACAAGGAGCGCTACAACTACGGCGTGAAGAAGGCCAACGCGTACGTGACCCTGCTCAAGAGCGGCCAGTACGCGGACCCCGTGGACCAGCAGCTGATCTACTCGGCGTTGGGCGAGCCGCTGGGCATCGACGTGCACCGTTCCATGTTCATCCCGACGCTGGAGAACCAGGCGGATGAACAGCAGCAGAAGAAGTGGCTGCCGCTGGCGCGCGAGTACAAGATCTTTGGAGCGTACGCGCAGACGGAGCTGGGTCACGGATCCAACGTCCAGGGCATTGAGACCGTGGCCATGTACGACAAGGAGACCCAGGAGTTCATCATCGACTCACCTACGCTGACGAGTCGCAAGTGGTGGCCTGGCGGTCTCGCCAAGACGGCCAACCACGCCATCTTCCATGCTCGCTTGTTCCTGGACGGCAAGGATGTTGGCGTTCAGGCGTTCCTGGTGCAGATCCGGTCGCTGCAGGACCACCAGCCTCTTCCTGGTGTGGAGGTCGGTGATATCGGCCCCAAGGTCGGCTTCCAGTCTGTGGACAACGGCTACTGCGCGCTCCACAAGGTTCGCATCCCACGCGAGAACATGATGATGCGCTATGCCAAGGTGCTGCCGGATGGCACATTCGTC
>JAADVF010000629.1:0-17110 GCA_023334555.1 Elongisporangium undulatum | reverse complement strand
GGCAGGTCACTCACTGGCCATGCTTGCTCACTCGGAGGGACTTATTTCGAAGCCAACTATAAGTGGGCACTATTGACGTCTACGTAGGTTTCTCCTAAACTTCCTACGGTTTACCCGATTTCCCTTCGTCTGAATTAGTGTAAGCCTGACTGGAACGCTGAGACTTCGTGGATCGACCTACAGGAGCACCGAAATTCCTCGAAGGATCTTCACGCTTGAGTGATGTGTCACTAATCTACTTCGTAGTCTCCATGGATTGCTTGTATGATCCGTCTCGACCCCGTGTCTGTTAGGAGCAAATGAGTGTTGGGGTAGACGGGAATGATGGTCAGCGAAGGAGCAGAGAGCATCGGAGGAGTCGGATGGCTTCGGACTCAAGCAAGTTCAGTTGATGTTGTGCACACTATTTTGGGTTCATCGTATAGTACCGTAAGATTATCAATTACAAGATCGTCTGCTGACAATTGACAGCCGTTCCCGAGTCGCGTCCAGTCGCGAAGGGAGCTGACTGTTCACATCTGCGTTTCCGGAATTGACACGCCCGCCATGTTGCGCCGGTCCAGTTTATCGTAACGGACTGGTCACGGATCAAAAGAAAGAGCCTGGAACCTGCTGGACCCACGTTCGATGTAGAAGCGCGGGAAGCGAAGCGGGGATACCAAAACGCTGGGCCCATTTGCACAACCGTAGGAGTCGTGCTGGAGTGGGATCCGCTCGCGTGCAAGTTGCGCTTACCTGATGAAGAGATCACATTCGGCCGAAGCCATGTACCCCCGTTTGCGAATGCTGCTTTCCTTGCAAATCATCAAATACCCCTAATTAGGGGTTCACAGAACAGGACAGCAGACAGGCTTGATGACAGTAACACACGCGATTCAGTCGGCCAATGATGGTCTTACTTCATTGGTGCGGGGTCAACACGCTTCTAATCTAAAATCACCACGAAGCTGCTCGATCCGTCGGTGGTTCAGTCGACACTCCAACCAGTCCGCGATGAAGACTCGCCTCACGAACAGTCAGACTACCTGATTGGGGTCGCATTGTGTGCGGGTTCCGCACATTCTAAATCCTTGCAAATTCGTCCGATTCTAAATCCTTGAATACATAATGAGTTTGTTTTTAACTGTGCTTATACAATAATTGAGTAAAGTCAATCATTCAAACATCCTATACAGAGAATGTTGTATTAAGTTACCTGTCAAACGTTATGATTTATTTCGTTTCTAGGGGTGATGTTTTCCCATTCGCGGCCCTAGTCCTCGTGCGTAACAATCCGACAACTCCCGCCCCTGTCCGGCTTCCTCCTCTCCCCTGCTCCTCCACGCTTGGGGCGTGCCATCGGACGGGGCCATTCCCATTGGCGGCGCCCAATCTCCTTCCTCTCCGTCCACAGCATGAGGTCATGGCGGCCGCACGCGCTGCTGCTGTTGCTGGGACTAGTAGCTCAGAGCACCTCTCCATTATCGATCTATGGTGCGTCGTCGCCTCCTCGTCCGCTCCTCTCCTCTCCCCTGCGCTCCTCGATCTGATGGCTCACAAACTCCCTCTCTGACTACCATCAGACTACACGTACGACGGCAAGACCACGTACTGCTACGCGCTGGACCAGGGCCTGAGCGTCTCGAATCTCGACTTCGCGTACGTCACAGCCGAAGGATCGGGCAACGAGTGTCCGCTCACCATATCGCTCACGCAGACGACCTCGGGCCCGATCTACGCCGGCACGGCCGTGGAATACTCGTTCACGGCCACTCTCAACCTGAATGACAACGTGTTCGACCTCACGCAGCTGCAGGCCACGGTGCCGGACCCGACCACGGGCGACCCCGTGGAGATCGCGCATGCCAACATCCACACGTGTACGCACACGTCCACGTGCGACATCTTCCGCACGGGCTCGAGCCGCAAGATCTCGACCCAGGAGACGTCCAACTTCTCGGACGACACGGCCACGTTCCTGCAGGACATCTCGTACTCCAGCGCCACGGAGTACAACGTGTTCGCGCACATCATCCTGCCCACATCCACGCCGGACAACTCGAGCTACCACTTCATGACGTTCATGACCACGACCATCTCGTCCGCGTCGTCCTCCAGCGACTCGGACTCGTCGTCCTCCAGCGTCTCCACGGGACTCATGATCGCGCTGATCACGGTCGGCGTGATCCTGCTGGTGCTAGCCAGTCTCGCGGTCGTGTTCTGCCGCCGGAAGCGGAGACGCAGCCTGGGTGACGACCTGTTCCGCCACTCGGACGGCGGCGGGTTCATGAACTCCAACACGACCAAGAACAACAACTCGAAGCTGGACTGGTCCAACAACAAGAGCTCCGCCGACCAGGTGCCCGAGTTCCAGTGGAAGGACCACTACCAGCCGTCCTTCCAGAGCGACTACCCGCCGCCGCCAGGACTCAGCGCCAGCGCGCTGGCCTTCCACGACCGCACCAGCAAAGTGCCCAAGACTATCTCGTCCTCGGGCTCGCATCAGCGCACGTCGTCCATCGACTACGACAACTACGACAACTACGCGGGCGTTGGCGGCGGCAACGGAGGCTACGGAAGCCCCACGGGTACGGTCTCCACCATCCAGTTCCCTCAGCGCGGCGGTGGGCCTGGCGCCCAGTACCCGCCCGATGCCCAGTACCCCCCTGGTCATCCGATGAATATCTCGTACGGCCATCCGGACGTGGACACACTCGAGTACATGCCCATCGGCCATTCCATGGAGAACGAGAGCATCATGGGCGCCTCCATGGGCGTAGACGCTCACAACGTGCCGCCGTACGCGCAGGGCCGTCAGTTCCGCCCGCAGGCTGAGCGCACCAGCAAGTACATGGGCGCGGTGCCGCCGTACGGCCAGCCCATCCGCAGCGGTGGCGGGTTCGTGCGCGAGTCCGACATGTCGTCCCTGAACGACTACGAGTACGACCAGGGCCGCAACGGCACGATGGCGTCCATGAGCGAGCGCATGTCGGATATGTCCATGGCCACCGTTGACTTCTCCATGAGCCACGACATGCCCGCGGTCCAGCGACGACAGATGATGATGGCTCCGCCGCCACCTCCGCCGCTCTCTCCGCCGCCGCGTGACGAAGGAAGCCTCACGAGTACCGAGTTCCAGGCCAGCATGATGCGGTCCACGAACGGCGGCTACGAGTCGACCTCGTATCGCGGCTCCGAGTTCAGCGACCTCGACAACTCCTACGTGCAGCCGGCCCCAGCAGCAGCGAACCGCACCGGCCGAGCGGCGTCCGCGATCTCCGAGGGCGAGAGCTACGAGTTCTAGAGTGAGAGCGAGAGAGAGAGGTTAGTGGTGTGTGTGTGGCGTTCCCATTATAAATAGTTAATGAAGCACGATCAACGCGTGGTGTCTATTTAAGCCAGCACAGGTTTTGCGCTCTCTCTGGTGGCAGCAGCAGGGTCATGGACAAGGACGACCAGGTGCAGCGGCCGACGCCAGCGGCTCCCGGTACTGGTGCTGCTGGCGGCAGTTCCCGACTGACAAAGCCTCGGTTTAGCTGTCGCCGGTGGTACCTACTTACGGGCACCGACAAGGACGACGCACCGGCTCCAGCGCTCTCTGCACGCTTTCAAAAGCCAAACTCGCCTGGGTCGCCGTTCTTGCCTGAGGCGTCTCCTCGACCTCCGATCACCAAGCAGTGGGGCGAGCTAACTGGTGTGTATGCGCCACGCCAGCCACGCTCGAACCAGCGGCAGAGAGAAGCCGAGAGGCGGCGACTGAGAGACCGGATCTATCTGCCGTCGGTGCAGCACACGCTCCAGCGGTTCCGTCGACCGCAGACCCAAGCTCCGTTTCAGGGTCCTGCCGCGCTATCGCTACTCCGAGTGCCTCCTATTGGCACAGATCTTCTGTCGGATCGACTGCACTCGCTCCGCAGTTCGCTCGAGGCAGATCCTCCAATGGCTCCGACACCGATGCTCTGGTGCCCGCAGCCTCCACGCCAGGACCAGAGACCGATCGCTCCGCGACCGCGGCCCGGAGGAGGGAGAGCAGTTCACAGAGTACGTGAAACACCACGCCCTGAGACCGTAACGGACTCGTTCGAGGAGCTGCTTGAAGATGCCGAGAGCGACGCAGCGACCAGCATGAGCAGTCTCGAGACCCATGTCTGTGCTGCTCTGAGCAACACTGACACAATGAGCAGCTTGAGCAGCCTGGAGACCCACGTGTGTGCCGCTTTGGAAGCCCGCGAGTACATCGTAGACGCTGTTCACGGCAGCTCCCGAGACAATCTGCCACAGTCCAAAAGCGAGGAGAGCCATGAGCAGGATCTGCTGACGGCATTGTCTGGCTCCAATTCAAGCGAAGACGGCGATATGAGCGGATACCTCACGGGCATGGAGAGCGATGGCTCTCTGATGAACAGATCCGAAGACTTCAGCATTTCACCAAGCGATACAGAGGCTTCGTTACACTCAAGCGAGCCACAAAGCGACAGGGATGCGGAGTACACGACCGGTGTCTCTGATTCGGCGTCGGCTGTGTCTTCTCAAACGAGCGTCGAGAGTCTCAACAGTGAAAGCGCTTGGTCAGTAGACTCGATCAGTCCCCAGAGTGCTGTGGCTGCTAATGACCCAGAGGATAGCTCGAAAGAGCAAGATCGCGTTGTTGCAGAAGTGGTTCAGAGCATGATCGACTCAACACAGGCCAGCCCCGCCCAAGAGCTAGCGAAAGGCCCTTCAATTGGTTGTTCAGAAGAGTGGATTCCTCCTTCTTCGGATCAGCCCGAGTCCAGAGTAAACGACTCCGCGGCACCGGCGGATGATCCGGCATTGGTGCCACTGACTCCGATGTCGCTACCTGCAATCGACCCAGAACAGGCACCAAACAAATCAAATGCGGAGTCATCCGGTGACCAAGATGGAGCCATTGACCAACTGCTGCAGAGTATGATCGATTCCATTACGGTCATGGGAGATGATGCCCAAGAAGAAGCTCCAACAGACCACAACCAACATCCGTTTGAGGAAAAGGCCGAGCCAGAGCTGGTCAGAACTGATGACGAGCCTACGGTCGCCATGCCTGAGCCTTTACACGGTGAAGAACCAGCAGGTGATGCGGACGATACTAAAGCTGAGATCGTGAGCCAAGCGCACGCAGAGATATCGACTACTGATGATCGCACTTCTCCATCACCCGAACCGAATCTCGTGGGAGATCATGATCCCGCCACAGAGATCTCGACTCCGATACCGCTTCTTCCGGTGTGTTCTGAAACTGGACTCATGGGAGCACCTGCCGTAGTTCATACCAACAGCAGCGACGCAATGGCTGTACCAGAAGTGGACATGTTTGAATCCCATTGCAGCACAGAGGCAGCTGTGCACGACGTGGAATCTAAAGACACCACAGGGGAATCCACAGCACCACCAGAGTTGGTCAAGCTGGTTGCGGATGCGGATGAGGACGAAGACTACGAGCAGCTGGAAAGCGAACCTGAGACAATAGATCAGGATCCAAGAGCAACAAAAGGAGGGCTAGCCATCACTGAAAGCGACGAACCGACCGTCCCGGCGTCTGTAGAGGAGTCTGAACCAGACGAGACGTATGAAGACGACGCTGAGGAAGAGTACGCTAATGATCCGGATTCGGCATTGATACTGAACGACTACGAAGCCGATTTCGATTTCGATTTCGATGCTGACGACGAAGACGAAGACGCTCAAGAGTACGCCTTTGACGGCGACGAGGAATAGATCCCGCCACCCAATTTAGATCCCAGAGAGCGGTGGCCAGTGCGCCTCTTCATCCTCCAGATCTGTAGAACTCATGGAGGAGCATGAGCACGCATCGTTGTCTGCGCTTGAAAAACGGAGTATGATGCCGCCGCTTTGGAAGACTGGCAAGCCTAGCGCGTACTCGTACTACAAGAAACTGGTGCAGGATTTCGATGCACTGGACCAGGAGCTGCAGCATAACCAGACGTCGCAGCAGCAGATCCAGTCCCAGCTCAGCCAGGCCCAGAGCGAAGCCCGAGAGGCTGAAGAACAAGAGCGCGAACAGGAGCTCTCGCAATGGCGACGTGACCGCGAATTGAAATTGACCACGATCGTGCAACAAGCGAATGATCTGGAGCGAATCCGCTCCCGCCAGAGCGAGCTGGAGGCGCTGGAGCTGCGTCTGGAAGCTGAAGTCCAGGTTCTGCAGGAAAGGCAGCAGCAAGAGTGTCAGACGGAGGCCAGACAGCTGCAGGAGCTTGTGCATGGTAGAACGCATTTGCTGAATAAGGAGTTGACCAAGTGCCAGTTGGACATGGAGTTCATGACCCAAGTGGTCACAACCTCGCGACGCCTGGCCATGCAGCGGAGGACGACAAAGGAGGCGCTTGTGTCAGCCCGCGAAGAAGGCGCTTCGATCCATTCCATGGTCAGCGAGATCCAGCAGCGACGGCGGCGCGAATTCGAGGCTACAGCTGCCGAGTTTCAGGAGCGCTTGAAGTCGTTCGAGCGAGAGAGAGTGGCGCTTGGACGGCAAGCGGAGCAGATCCGTGTGAAACGACAGCGCGCGCTGCAGATCCTGTCGTCGAACCAGCAGCAGGCCATCACGTCGTTCTTCACGACCCCGCCGCCTGTGATCTCACCACTAGAGCCAACTGGTGAGACTGCAGCAGCCGACAGTGATGCTCCTCGCCAAAACATGGAGCTGCTGGATTTTGACGCGATTCTGAAGTCCATAAACGTAAGCGGAAACGAGGTCGGGCTGCTTCAGCATGCAGACAACGAGAAGCAGTCAGCGCGGCGGCAGATTGAAGACGCACTGACCCAGGCACATGAGACACTGGCAAACGGCCCTGACCGTGTGGCTGCCGTCGAAAGGATCATGGCGGATAAAAAGCGCGACGCCGAGAAGCAGTTTGCCCTGCTGAACTGGCGTGGCAAGAACTACGATGGAGCACTGGGAGCTGAGTCATTCAAGGCCGAGCAGGCACCGCTGGTCTATTTCGTGCGCAGTCTGGTGTTCGATTGGTTGGAAGCTGCTGTGGGAATCGCACTTGCGCAGCCAAGCAAAGAACTGCTGGCAATTCAGATCCGCCAGTGGGAGGCCACGAGTCTCAACATCAGTCGAGAGCACGAGCAGGAGATCAAGACGCGTATTGCGCGGCAGCTACTAGCAGAATGCACAGAGGAAGTAATACGTGAAACAGCGCACGACCTGCGCAAAGAGCTGCTGTGGAGTTGCGAGCAAGTTCGAAACACGGTCAGCAATGTGTTTCGCAACATCTTTTTCAAGCCAACAGTGAGTCCAGTCTCTGGTGTAGCAGCAACAAGCCCCTCAAACGCCCGATCGGACCGGTTTGGGATCTTTGCGGCTTCTTTCGAGCACATGAAGACCAAGCGAAGGGAGCAAGCCAAGCGAGAGTTCGACACCAGCCACGAAAGGGTTCATTATCTCCATACAGCCAAAGCTTCGCTGGTTCAGCACCAGCGGCGGCTGTCAGTCTCGGTAGAATCTACTGTCAGCGTGGGTACCAGCGGACAAAAGAAGCGCTTTGGGCTTTTCAGCTCTCAGAAACCCCCTCAAGAACGGTCAGAGGCCACGAAGATTTCTGACCAAGCAGATCAGCCGAATGCGAGTCCCTTGTTCACTGTCATCGAGCAAGCGCCAGCCTCCAGTGCCATCAGTGATACATCCGCCTCCAAAGCCGCAATGTGGGAGAAATCAGCTTGGGAGACCATGGATTCGGAATCACTCACATTCGTGATTCCGTCCTCCTTTGCCCCCTGCGCGTGCCTGCAGCTCTCGCCTGATGGACAAACGCTGGCAGTTGGCACGATCGATGGCGAGCTTCTGCTTTGGGATCTTCTTCTGCAGCCCCCGATGCTGATACGAACTGCCTCCCCAGCAGCCAAAGCGCCGCGATCTCCTGTCACAAGACTCGAGTTTACGCTGAATGGACTAAGGGTGCTTGCACTGCACAAGCTCAGCGTCGTGCGCGTGTGGGCAGTGAACCCGAAAGGCCAGCAGTTGACGCACACAGGTGACTGCTTTCCAGGCGATATTCAGAAAGTCAAGCCTCGTGCATTCGAGCTATTGGTCGAGCTCACGTCGGACGCGCTTTCACGACCGTCGTTTGCTGCTAATTTGCAGACACTTCCTGCTGTGGCCAGAGCCAAGAGCTTTGGTCCAGCGCAAGTCTCTTCAGCGTGCTTCTTCTCGTCCTGGGGCCTCTTTGGGGACTCCAGCAGCGTGATCTGTGGGGCGTCCGATGGTGATCTGCTCAAGTACAACTTCGCCAAGGCGTCATTGGGCTCCCAGGTCTGCGCAGCGTCCTTTGATGCTGCAACTGCCAGCGAGACCCGAGCGTTCGGCGGATTGTCCGATGGGATCCAGCGAGAGTTCTTCCAGGGCCATTCACGCGCAGTCGTGTTGTTTATCACTTGCTTCTATCGGCCTGGGGATCCTAATCTGCAAGTGCTGAGCGTGGACAAGGACGCCAACGTGCTCCGCTGGGAGTATCGCACCGATCTGTTCACTGGGTTTGGCTACTTCACGCCGGCAGATCGTCGGCGCTTGGATCTGGTGATGGACCAGCAAGCTGGAGAGCTTTTGCAGATTGCCACGACTCCGCACGTAAACCGCCTGGTGCTCATGGTATTCTATGAGGCCAAACCCAAGAAACCAAGTGGGAGCGGCGGGGTCTTGCGCTTCCTGCAGTTGTGCTTGGACACGATGAAGCTGCTTGGCGAGCCACTGCAAGTCCTGCTCGTGGGCAAGACGCCCCCGCGGTTCGCTCTTTCCACGCTCAAGGGCGCGAAGAGATCCAGTGGCAAGCGGCTTGGCTGCTTTCTGCAGCTGCTCATGAACGACAGCGTTCAGCTCTACTCGCTGCAGAGCGGCCTGGCCGTGGGCTCTCCCTGGCTGCTACAGAAGGACGCTAGCCACGTCGCCTTGGGCTTCAGCTCTCTCAGCTGCAGCGGCTCAGTGACCAGCAGAACGATGCATCTGGTGGTGGGAGGAGACCAGCACCGCACTCTGCTGCTCAAGCGCCTGATGCTCAAGACCTGAATGGCTTCAGTATCCAGTGCCAGGGTCCAGTAATAGAGTGTGGAATCCATAGTTTCAACCAATTGGAATAGAGTAAAAACCCGTCATTACTGCCAATCAACTGGCTCGGTTTCCTGTCTCGCGCCAGCTCCCATTTGCTGCTGCCCAAAGGCTTGTGGAAGGATGACGACGGCGCACAGACCGACGTGGCACGCGGCCGTGGGCCAGAAGAACGAGGGCGGCTGGCAGGCTGGCGGTGCGTGCTGCCGATCCGCCTCTGTAGCCTCCAGCGTGTGCGTGAGTCTCGTACTAACTGTGTCTCTGGATGGGGCGAAAACACAGGCCAACTCTCGTACCAGTTCGCTGCGCGTGATCTGCCTGGCCACACCAAGCTCAAGACCCGGTGCGTCTCTTTCTATGGCAGTTGAATGCTCTGTCTGTGAAGCTGACGATGTGGCTGGCTGTACTGCTGCAGCCAAATCGGCCAGGGAACAGCGGATGAGGTCGAGTTCCGCAATTTGCGAGCGGAATTGGAAGGCAAGGAGGCTAAGTACGAGCTGGAGAAGGGCCTGAACAAGAACTCAGCGCAAGGTAGGAATCTCTAGCAAGCCATACGACTGCAGCTTTGGCCAGAGACTCACCATGCAGTTTCTGTCTGTTACCAGCCAAACTGAGACGGCTGGAGGAGAACAAGAAGCTGCTGCTGCTGGGCGACGCTGAGGGCGACGCGAGGGAGTCGAAGCTCAAGAGCGTGGCGAGTAAATACGACGACGCAGATGACGCGGACGACTCGGACGAGTCCAGTGATTCCGACAGCGACAGGTGCGCTGCGTCATCTCGTCTAGACTTGCCCTCAGCATGAGATCTTGACGTTCGTTTGTAATCAGTGACGACGAAGACGAAGAGGCTGAGCTCATGCGGGAGCTGGAGAAGATCAAACAAGAGCGAGAGGACGAGCGACTGCGCAAGGAGCAGGAGGCGCAACAGGCCTCGGAGCAGCAGGCGCGCGAGGAGATCCTGCTGGGCAACCCGCTCACGCAGCAGCAGAGCTCAGCCAGCGCCAAGATGAAGCGGCGGTGGAACGACGACGTGGTCTTCAAGAACCAGTCGCGCAACGAGCCCGAGGTCAAGCGCCGCTTCATCAACGACACCATCCGCAACGACTTCCACCGCCGCTTCTTGAACAAGTACATTCAGTAACGCAGCCCGCCCTGCTCGGTGCATGTCGATCGATGGAATATACTTATATGAATGCATTCAGCCTTCCTCCTTTCCCTCCAGCTGAATGGCTCTGAATAGCTGTACAACTAGCGCACCTTGACGATCACTCCGCCGACGAACTTGTGCACTGTCACGTCGTCGCCATTGGCGTTGGTCTGCTGGCTCTTGACGAACTCGCCATCCTGCTGCAGGCCGCTGGGGAACTTGAACATGCACGTGCCGATGGGGTTGCCGCCTTCAAAGCGGCCCACGTAGGCACCTCCGTCCTTGAACATCCATTTGCCGTCTGTGATGGTGTTCTCGGCCCAGTTGCCAACCAGCAGGCTCTTGTCGCCCGCGAACTCGTACGTGCCCTTGCCAAAGCGGATGCCGTTCTCGAACTTTCCACTGAAGATGTCACCATTGGCGTAGAGATAGGACCCGTCGCCGTGCATCAGCTCGTTCTTCCACTCGCCGTGGTACGTGTCGCCGTTGGGGAAGACCATCTTGCCCAGTCCGGTCTTGGTACCGTTCACGTAGTTGCCGTCGTAGGACGCAATGACTTTGACTATCAAATCCACAGAGTTCGGTATCAGCGCATACCCAAAGCAAGAGAGTGCATCATAGGCACGTACGCTCATCGTCCTCGCCCTTGTGTCGCCAGGTGTACTTGCCCTGGCCTTGCTTGAGCCGATCCGCTCCGATCGTGCCTTCGAAGGAATCGCCGTTCGGATACGTGATCTTGACGTCGCCTTCGCGCTTGAGGAACTTGCACTCCTCCGGACGGTCGTCCACGTATTCCACCACGTATTCCTATCAACAGGCATAGCGTCAGTCTCTTGCATTCACACCGCTGAAGCCGCCGCCTCGCACCGCTTCCTCGCTCATGGCTTCCAGCTCCAAAATGAGCTGCTCGCGAAAGGTCACGAGTCTGCATCACAACCACTAACTACATCCCCATTGGCTGAAAATGCGTCATTTCAACCTTCCCTATTACTGGCCCCTCTAAAGGACCCTTTCCACCCTTTCCCCCCACTCACTCGTGGGCGTTGGGACCAAAAGAGGGATAATGGGTCGTCGCTCCATCTCGCGCTCGCGTTCGCGCGGCCGCCGCCCGGATGCAGGACGCAGCCGCCGCAGCCCCAGCCGCAGTGCTACGAGAGGCCGGTCGCGTGCGTCTCCGCCGCCTCCAAGCCGCCGTGGCGGGCGTTCGGCCTCGCGCAGAGGGCGCAGTCCCAGTCGAAGCTTCTCGCGGTCGTCTCGCTCCTCTGCGTCGTCGCGGTCCCGCTCGTCGTCCAGAGACTCGCGCAGGTCTTACAGCCGCCGCGACAGCAGAGCTCGCAGTCGCAGCCGTTCGCAGCAGAGAAGACGCGCTCCTTCGCGTGATCGCAGCGCTGGACGCCGCCGGGATCGCACTCCGCCGAGAGCAGAGGTGAAAGCAGAGCCTCGTTCGCGCGACGAGCGACGACCGGCATCGATTGGCCGCAGTGCTCGCAAGCGTGAACGGTCCGCCAGCAGTGGTAATGAGCGTCCGTCGAAGCAGGCAGAGCGAACGGAACGCAAAGATACGCCGCGTGAGAAGTCTCCTGTGCCCAAGCCGGCTTCACCGCGAAAGGAGGCCTCGCCTGTACGCGTGAAGGCCAGCGATAGTCCGAAGCGTGATCCAAAGCGTGAAGCTGCACGCGCCCGCTCTCCAAGTGAGCAGAAGACACCACCTCGCAAACCCCATCAGCGATCAGCCAGCAGCGAGCGAACCCCGCCTCGAAGCGACCGCAAGAAGAGTGCAAGCAGAACTCCTCCACGTGAGAGTCGTCGACGATCTCCCAGTGCCCAGAAAACACCGCCTCGTGAGGCACGTGCACGATCTCCCGCTGCAGACAAAACTCCATCGCGAGAGTCTCGCCGACGCTCCCCAAGTGCAGCAAAGACGCCGCCTCGGGAAGACAAGCGCGCCGAAAGCGTGGAGGAGACTCCGCCTCGCAGGAGTAAGCGCGAGAGCAAGCGATCGGTGAGTGGTGAGCCACAGACGCCGCCTCGCAAGTCAGTGAAGAAGAAGGAGCGAAGACATGAACGGAAACGCAGAGCTAGCAGCAGCAGTGAGAGCAGCAGCAGTGGCAGTAGTGATGAGTCCACACCACCGCGACGCAGCCGGAAGAAGGAGCGTGAGCCGAAGCGAGAGCGCGCTAAGAAGTCGGAAGTCGTCAACCCAGCTGAAGCCAAGAAGGAGGAAGCTCCAGCACCGCCTCGAGCAAACATCTTCACAGCAGATGCCAAAAGCGGACGCACTGGCGGCGTGTACATCCCTCCGTTCAAACTGGCTCAGATGAGCAGGAACGACGAGAAACCGAACTCGGCCGAAGCCCAGCGCCGCACATGGGACGCCTTGCGAAAGAGCCTCAACGGTTTGATCAACAAGGTGAACGTGTCCAACATCAGCAATATCATCCCCGAGCTGTTCCAGGAAAACCTTGTGCGTGGTCGCGGTCTCTTGGCTCGATCCATCATGAAGGCCCAACTCGCCTCGCCTGGCTTCACGCACATTTACGCCGCTCTGGTCGCCGTGATCAACACGAAAATGCCCGAGAACGGCGAACTCATCGTGAAACGAGTGATCTACCGATTCCGCCGCTCTTTCAAGCGTGGTGACAAGGTTGTGGCCATTGCTCTCGTGCGATTCATCGCACATCTGGTGAACCAACAGGTTGTGCACGAGCTGGTGGCGCTTGAAGTGCTGACGCTCCTGCTTGCCAACCCCACAGATGACTCTGTCGAAGTGGCCGTCAACTTCACGAAAGAGTGCGGACAGATCCTGAACGAGCTGTGCCCTGAAGGTTTGCGCGCCATTTTCGAGCGATTCCGTGGCATTCTCCACGAAGGAGAAATCGACAAGCGCGTGCAGTACACCATTGAAGGTCTGTTTGCGATTCGCAAGGGCGGGTTCGCCGACTATCCGGCCGTTCACGAGCAATTGGACTTGGTGGAATCTGGCGATCAGATCGTGCACGAGAATACGCTTGAAGAAGCCATCGACTGCGAAGACAAACTCGATGTGTTCCGCTTTGATCCCGAGTACGAAGAAAACGAGAAGCGGTGGTCTGCGATCAAGAAGGAGATTCTGGGTGAGTCTGACTCAGATTCGGATGGAAGTGGATCTAGTGGAAGCGACGACGGAAGCTCCGACGAAGAAGAGCCCACGCAAATCGTGAACAACAACAACGCTGCGCCAATTCAAGATTACACAGAGCAGGACCTGGTGAACCTGCGTCGTACGATCTATCTGACGATCATGTCCAGTATTAGTCACGAAGAGTGCGCTCACAAGCTGATGAAGCTGAATATTCGCCCTGGCCAGGAGAAGGAGGTTTGCTCCATGCTGATCGAATGTTGCAGTCAGGAGCGCACGTATTTGCGGTACTACGGTCTGCTGGGTCAGCGCTTTTGCCTGATCAAGCGAGAGTTCCAAGACTCCTTTGATGAGTGCTTTGCAGAGCAATACTCGTTGATTCATCGTCTCGAGACCAACAAACTGCGCAACGTGGCCAAGTTCTTTGCGCATCTTCTGTTTACCGATGCGCTCCCGTGGACGGTCTTTGAGTACGTGCGTTTGAATGAGGAAGACACGACATCATCCAGCCGTATCTTCATCAAGATCCTGTGCCAAGAGCTGTCGGAGCACCTGGGTCTGAAGAAGCTCAAGGAGCGATTCTTTGACCCGATCATGCAAGAAACCTTTGGCGGTATGTTTCCCCGAGACAACCCGCGCAACACGCGCTTCGCCATCAACTTTTTCACGTCCATCGGTCTGGGCGGCATCACAACAGAGTTGCGTGAGTACCTGAAGAACGCGCCGAAGATGATCATGGCGCAGGCCGCAGCCAAGCCCGAGAGCGACAGCGATAGTGACAGCAGCAGCGATAGCAGTTCCTCCAGTGGCAGCAGTAGTGGCTCGAGCTCCGGGTCGGACTCCTCCAGCGATAGTAGCAGCGATAGCTCTTCGGACTCAGACTGAGGATTGTAGAGAAAAAAAGGTTAATGGACTCACAATATATTAACTCTGAGCTCATATTGCCGGATCAGTGGGGCCGAAGATCCATTTTGTGTGGCGCACACTATGAATACGTGGCCATGAGTTCGTGCTTGAGTGAGGCCATCTTGCGATCCCCTGGGACAGGCGTCAGTCATCATCGCCCTACATCATCATTTCAGAAGCCAAATGCCAAAGATGAGGACACTGGCATGTGCGCTCATCGGTGTACACAAGAGTCATGATCATCAACGTGACAGTCGACACGAGTCAGTCAGTGGCGATGCTGCAGTGTCTGATAATGGCATCAATGTCTTTTCCCGCCACGTTCGCAGCAGCTCGATGGACATTTGTGCACGTCTTAGCGGTTCCTCGAGCGCAAGAACAGCCAAGAATCATGTCCCAATCAAATGGAATTAGTGCCAGAAAACCATGCTGTCCACTCTCCTTCGGAGTGTCAAGCTTGATTCGGGTTCCTAGCGATTATGTTGAAGGCACTGGGATCGGAATTCACAACCCGGACTTAGTCCTATATCGTCGGCCTGACTTGGTGGAGCAATGGTCCAAGATCCAAGCCTGGTCTGTGGACTCGCACTCGCTACTGTGGGTAACAGGCCCCCCGGGCACCGGGAAGTCCTGTGCAGCTTTTTCATTTGCGTGCTCGATTGATCAAGCCGTTTGGGACGCTACTTGGGTCCACTTTGACCGCGTCGAACGAAATAGCGTGTTCAACTGCGTCTTGTTCAAGAAAACACAGAAGAAAACGTGTGTCATCATGGAGGCGAATACAGACTCCCAGCTCAATGAGCTCTTGGGTTCGACATCGAGACACACCATTGTATTCTTTGACGGATACGTCGATTCAAACCACATGCTGACAAGGCTTCACCACATGGCAGGAAGCTGATCTGAACCACCGTAGACTCGTGTGCGTTTGCTCCATGGTATCTCTTGGCAAAGCCTTCCGGCCTAGCCGCAAACGAATCGCTGCGCCTGGAGGCGAAGAAGTATATGAAGAGATGGCGTTCCAAGTGAACTCATGGAAGCTTCAAGAGTACCTTGATGCGATCGCATGCGACGAGTTCTTCCAGCACTTTTTGTCAAATCTTACTCCGCACGAAGATAGCAATCGGCTTGTGGCTCGAAACGCCCTCGGAGACTCGCCCGATTTCTCAAAGGCAGCCGTCGGCGTCCGAGTGGTCTCGGCTGACAAACTGACCAAACTCGGAACAAGATCGATGCTGTTTGCACAGTGACAGTCGGGTCCACGGTTCATACTTCTTCCGTGGTAGAAAACTGTCGTTCGCCAGTGTGGAAGTTAGACAACTCGTTCTGGTTTGAAGCTTCGGATGGCGATAGCATTGACATTTGTCTGTTTGACGAGCACACGGAGCCTCGTCAATCGATCGTAACGCTGGTGATTCCATTCAGATCGTTGTCAAGTCTGGAGAAATAGACGGTAAAGAGGTACCGACTGCAGCGTTGCTCGCAATCCTCTTTGAAGCTGGCCTTGGAATACAGAAATCCGCTGAAGAGGAAGCAGCAACTGGTGGACGCCAAGTATTTCGTGGCAGGTGGATGCGCACGAATGATGTTTGGCCAGCCCACTGCAAGCGCTATTGAGTATCTGGAGACGAAATGGATGCGGCACCGGAGTTTAAGCAATATCTCCAAGGAGGTGGCTGCAGAGAAGGCGCTTCAAGTCATTTGCTGGCTTGCTACAGCCCTACTTGCAGATTGGTTTGCCGTCCGTACATTCGCCTGGTAAGCCAGTACGCTGCAGTGAGAATGGCTTGTAGACTTGGATCGAGGGTGATTTTTTAGTTCTCGCAAGCGTTTGCTGCGAATCCGTCGACGGAGCCTCGGCCTTTGGCGCTCTTGTTCTTCGTTGTGCTCTGTTGTAGCGGTCTCACGTACGTCATTCTGGTCAATGAAGAGCTGAAAAGAGAACGATAGGAGCAGCCAGAGCACACTGCCCATTTCAATCCAGACAAGTACGAGATCGGAGTTCCTCTGGATCGTCCGATTTGGATGGCGCCAGTCAGACGCAGACCAAGGAGTTACGACGCTGTGTACGCATGAGTCTGGTGCGCTTTGTCCAGGTGGCTTCGGTCTCTGATGTGCATGGCTAGGATCCGACCCACGTTGGCTCGCTACTGCTCAAGCTGTGTGCAGCCGGTCTGCGCCGAATGGACTTGGTTAAGCTTGTGCTTGAGGTCTTGAGTAAAGACTTGGGTCGGTTCCAGATCCCAGTGGACGGCAATGCGTTCAGGAGTGGAGTTGTACAGGCAGTATTTCCCTCTGCGGAGTGCGAGCTCAAAGCCGTCGGAGTCGAATGTGAGGACGCACTGCCGGACTTATCGGAAGGATGGTCGCTTGAGCGCATGTGCTTCTCCATCTGACGGCCAGTCCCTCATGCAGTTGCTGGTGCCTTTGTACAAATACATAGCTCTTCATCAGTTGTGTTGCTATCATCTTCTACTCGTGTTAGGTGTATAATAGCAATTTCGCAAATGCTTTGTGGAGTGTTGCCGTAGGTTGGTAAAATTACCAAAATACCCTTCGTGGCCCCTTGCAGCAAACGAGATCCGGTCGAGGGCGAGAGGAGCTGCGCATGAAGTCGCCGCTGCCGCGCGTATTTCTGGGTGCGTCGGGCTGGCTGCAGCGTCTCTGCATCTATTGATGAGCTCACGTGCGTCTGTCTCTGCTGCTATGTGTGCTGCTGCAGACGTGTCCATCGGCGGCTCTCGCGTCGGCCGCATCCGCATCAAGCTCTTGGATGGCGTGCCCAAGACGACCGAGAACTTCCGGTGCGTTGGCGCTTCATGCGCGCGACTCAGGAAGAGTGTATTTAAGTGATGGTGCGGTTTGTGCAGATCACT